>JAUMHQ010000296.1:2048417-2066737 GCA_032361165.1 Enteromius paludinosus | reverse complement strand
GCTTGCAATCTTATGTACACTTGCACAACACGTACTCTTCACATGCAAATCTTTATGGCATTAATTTATCTCCATACCTTTTTAATTAACTTTTAAGCCTGAGGAGTCTGCCAGTGTGGTGAACCCACCTCTGATGTCAGTGAGAGATGCAGGCATCCTGGTGACATCAGTGCTCTCAAGCCCTGACATCACAGAGGTCCTGCCACCCTCTACTGTCATTTGGAGCATGTTTGCGGCACACTGAGCTCCAGAGGTCTCTCCTGCTCATGAGTCTGCCCCAGAGGCCTCTCCTTTCCACAAGACTCCAGTGCCTCCAGAGATGTCAGTTTCGGCCATAGAACCTTCGGAGACATTGTGTCATCCACGGATGAACTTCCAGAGGTCATGACACCTCATCCTGAACTCACTGTCTGCACCATAACGGCCAAGGAGGCTGTCTATGAGTGCCCTGCTCTGCCTGCACCCCCATGGCTCCCTCCTTCTTGGGGTTTGATCCATGGCCCAGGACCTCCACTGTCCAATTGTCTGCCACTGCTCCATGGTCCAGGTCCAGGTGAGACACAGACTGACAGAGTTTTCACACATGTTTCACCCACCACCAACCCAAATGTTTCACGAATGGGAGTTTAAACCCCGGTTGCCAGCCCGAGCCCAGGCAGCGGATTTAATGAGGTTGGCAGAGCACTGGCTGCTAGATGGAGGCCCCACGCCACGACAAGTCACTTAGCGGGTGGTCGTTGAAAAGATGCTTCAAGAAGTCATCGAGGCCATCGAGCTGGTGGACGCAGCTTTCCACTGGAAGCTTGGGGAAAGAGCGCCGCTGTTCCCCCTGAGGGTGGTCCAGGAGTGACGCCCAGCCCCCGTGACGAACCCATGCCGACGGACCCCAACATACCGACTACCAAAACGTGGATTGCAGGCTGTGCTGTACATCGTGAGGAACGCAAGGAAACACCACACATCAACGTGGAGAGTAACGGCCTTGTATATCGGGCAGTGGCATCACCCTCATCCGTCTGGACGTAGTAGGACCCTGGCCATCGTCCACCTATTACCTAACGGTGTACACGTGTGTACATGGAGACACACGCAGAGTCCCTGCCCACACAGTAAAGATAAAAGAAGGAAAAGAAGCTAAAGAGCTTGAGGTGGGTGTTGTAAATGAACTGCCTGTACCTGTTCTCCTTGGAAGAGACTGGCCGGGGTTCGAAGACGCCCTGACTCACGCCACACAGCCTAGCCGTGTCCCGAGACGCCAACTGCAGTCACGGGTCATTGGAGCCACGACCAGTGTTCGCCACAACGGACAGTGGGAGAGGCGGTGAGTCCCCCTCTCGCAACACTAATGCCTTTATGGATGTTTTTCAGCAGATTACGGGAGGGGGAGCCTTCAGAAAGGCTCAACGGATGGACGACAGACTAAAACACTGCTGGGGCCAGTCAGGAAGATTGGGACCAGGAGGTTCATCAGGCTCCTCACCCTCTGCCACATTTCATTGTCCACAATGGCCTGTTGTACTGCGCCTAAATGAGGTATCCCAGTTTGACAGCTACCCCATGCCCTGAGTGGACGAGCTGCTGGAGCGACTGGGAAGGGCCTGGTTCATCACAACCTTGGACCTCACGAAAGGTTATTGGCAGGTACCATTATCCGAAGATGCGAAGCCAAAAACTGCCTTCTCGATTCCGTCTGGACACTGGCAGTACCGGGCCTTTCCCTTTGGATTACATGGAGCACCAGCCACGTTCCAGCATCTGATGGATATTGTCCTCCGGCCCCATCAGGAGTACGCGGCTGCCTATGTTGACAATGTCATTATCCACTCGGAGGCATGGGAGGACCACCTGGAATGACTGCAGAGGGTGCTATACGAGCTGAGGCGGGCTGGACTGACCGCCAGCCCCTGTAAGTGTCATCTTGCCATGTCGGAGGCCAAGTACCTGGGTTTCATCGTGGGACGAGGATTGGTGACAAGGTTTGGGCCGTCCTGGAAGCCCAGAGACCCCTCACCAAAACCCAGGTACTGGCCTTCTTGGGGTTGGTGGGATATTACATCCCATCTTTTCCTCTATAGCTGCCCCTCTGACCGACCTGACCAGGAAGGGCATCCAGAGAAGGTAAAATGGACGGAGGAGGCTGAGGAAGTGTTCAAGGTGTTAAAAGCAGCACTAACCACAGAACCTGTCTTACATGCACCTGACTTTAATTTCCCCTTCCTGTTGCAGACCAATGCCTCTGACACTGGACTCGGCGCGGTGCTGTCCCAAGTACAGCAGGGAGAGGAGCATCCGTTCGTTTACATCAGCCGTAAGCTGTCCCAGGCCGATAGAAAATACGCAGCTGTGGAGAAGGAAGCCCTCGCCATCAATTGGGCAGTCCTGGAGCTCCGTTATTACTTGCTGGGCCGTAAGTTTACTTTGTTCACTGACCATGCTCCCCTCCAGTGGATGGCCTGGGCAAAGGATACGAATGGCCCAGGTCACAAGGACTTCCACTTTGATGTGCGCCACAGGTCTGGAAAAAGGGCCAATCACTCGCGCTAAATGCTTCATTTGCGTCTGGTGTGAACGCAGCATCACTCAGCACACGCCAATATCATGGAGAAAATTTTCTCACCTTCAACCTCACTCACCTTCAAATCCACCCTCCAGGGCTCTTCTTCATTGAACCACTCTTGTCTTGTCGTGTTCTCTAGCGCCAGTGGCGACAATACGCAGTTAATATCAAGTGACTTTACGTGTCTCTATACATCTCATAACTCTAAAATCACTGCTAAAATCCTATAAAATATTTATTTTATTTATTTTATTTAAATCGTCATGTTTTTATTTTTCAATGTTTTATTTCAAAGATATGACTATATGGCTTTTGTGGATTTAGTTTTTTTGTTTTGTGTTTAAGCATTACAATGTTAGGCATAGCCCAGTGGTATATAAATGTGCGAAGGCTAGCTTTTTTTTTGCTTTTTTTTTTTAAATCATCCTTCACAAAGTAAAAAACATTCTGTGAAAATGTATTGATATCTTCATTATTGACTGAGTAAGGCAGTATCAAAGATTCAAATCATAATCCTTAATGGTCTTGTTATCTCGTAATTAGATTTTGAAGAAATTAAAAACAGCTGCAGAAAAGAGGCTTTACATTTACAGTTTTACAGCTTTAGAATGTTTATATGGATAGTGTAAATATACAACCTCACACTATCCACAGGGAGGATGGTTACAGTATAACAAATATAATGGTTGATAATAAAGCTGCACAAAGCATAAAGAGTGCACCTTGGCTCTTAAGATTTCAGATTTGTATTGCTGTAATTTTATTGCAATTTGAATGTCAAAATCTACTTTATATATATATATATATATATATGTATGTGCTTTCTAAAAAACTTTAAATGTGTAGTGTGTTTTAAATAAAGTATCAAATCACTTACATTATTTGCATTGAAAGAATACTGGACAAATTATATTTTAATACAATTACTTTTTAATATATGGTCATTATGATTAAATTGAAACGTCATGGGAAGTTGTGGCCCAATGGACACTGCAGCAAAAATGGCTGCCCACTGCTCAGCATGTGTGTGTATTTGTTCACTACTCACTACTGTGTGTGTGTGTGTGTGTGTGTGTGTGTGTGAGCACTTCAATGTGTTAAATGCAAAGCACAAATTCCAACAATGGGACACCACACTTGGCCACACATTCCCTTTTCTTTCATGTCCTTAAAAAGATTAATCCAAGACATATGATGCAAAGATCATGTCATAAAACTTTATTGATGAAACTAAAGAAGGTATTCATTCCTGCTTTAGTTAGCAGCAATGGTCTGATCAACCCAGGCACGGAGCTTGGTGACACGGGCGTAGACAGCAGGGGTGGAAGTGGAGCAGGTGCTGCTTCCCCAGGACACAATACCAACCAGAGTCCAGACTCCGTTCTTCTCACAGACCAGAGGACCACCAGAGTCACCCTGAAACACACAAAGTAGAATTCATAATCAACACATTTACCTATACAAGTAAGAGAAAATTTTAAATAACGTTTGTATATTTATTTTGGACAGCTCACCATGCAAGAGGAGACACCAGAGGCTCCAGCACAGATCATTAAATCAGTGATGTTGGTTCCCCAATAACGCTTGCAGTCATCATTAGTCAGCAGAGGCAGGGCGGCCTGCTGGAGCAGGGCAGGGGTATCGGGAGCTGAAAGGGCAGATTGGCAGGATTTTAAAAGAAAATAAATGATAGAAATGCTGAAATGAAATATGAAATGAAATTCTTAAACTCACCATTGTATCTGGTCAGGCCCCATCCAGAGGTCACACATTTCAAGCCTCCAGCAAAGTTGTCGCTGGTTTCAGCGAGGCACACGGGAGACACATGAGTGTTGATCTGAGCGGGGGTGGCCAGCTTGATCAGGAGGATGTCGTTGTTGATGGTGTAGCTGTTGTAGTTAGGGTGCTTGATTGACTGTGGGGAAAAAAGATACAGATTTAAAAGCATTCAGATTTTCAAATTGCAATAATCTGTGGAAATGCTTTCCTCAGTTTTATATTAAAAGACATCTGCATGTGACTATGATACAAATACTGTGTTCCATGATAGAATGGATTTTACTAGTTGGTTCTCCTAATGAGAAAAGGCTTTATCGATTAGATCCATTAGTGAATCAACACCTGACTGACTTACTGAATTGTAAGGTGTGCATTGAAGGTGCTGTAGCCTATATTGTTATTGTTAGGAGTCTATAGTCTGTATATAGGAAAGTCATGAAATGTACATGTAAATGAATAGTAATGTTAATATGAATATTAAATCTACTCAGTATAGCAGATTGAGAGCCTACATACCTTTCCAACGCTAATGGTCTGAATGGCCTCAGCATTAGATGAGCGATCATGCTCACCCAGGACAACACGGTGAGAGGTTCTGGAAATAATAAAAAGAAAACGTAGGTTTCCAGTAGATTTCTAGACATTTACCCCCAGTTTCACAGACAAGGCTAAAGCTAGTACCAGACTAAATTACATGTTTGAGCAGTCTCAGATGAAAATATCTTGCTCTGACATATCTTAAAACATGTCAGTGTCATTGTTCTGTGTTAAGATGCACACCTGTGATACTTTCTTATAAGGCAATTTTGTAAAAGTTGCTGAAATATCTTAATTGAACTAACGCCTAGTCCTGGCTTAAGCTAAGCCCCATTTGTGAAACCAAGATTTAGTGTTTTATGCTGTGTTACCTGACATTGCAGTGAGCAGCAGTCACAACCCAGTACTCATTGATCAGGGAGCCACCGCAGAAGTGGAAGCCAGTGGAGTCCTGCAATCAATTTAAAAAATTAAAAATAATTTTATAAACCTTTTGAGTTAGCATTTAAAAGCTGTTGTTTTGACATTTTACCTGCAGAGACACCTGCCAGGGCCAGGAGTGAGGCCGAGCCTCTTCACCATTCACAATCCTGGAGTAGCCAGTGATAACAGGGGGGATGGCAGGAACGCCACAGCCTGACAGAGCCAAAAACAGAACCAAAGCAGTTTAACAGGTACATGTGTTTTAAGGACTACTTTATAAATTAGCCAGGCTTAAAGTCTGCTATGAGAGTATCTTATTATTAAAAATGAAAAGCAGAATCGTACCATAGGCTGCACCAAAGAAGGCGAGACAGGAGAGGATCCACAAGAAGGCCATTGCTGCACTTGAATGTTGTCTGCTCCTTTGAGGGCTTTATATATTCTGTCCTCCTTCATACGCTGGACATCTTATCTCGCCACTGTGGGATATTGTGCACCTTGTAAGAGAGTTTTTTTCCATCCCAGCAAAAGATAATGCCTCTTCCTGGTTGATTTAAATCAGCTCTAAGCCTTTTAATTGTGAATTACATTTACATTTATGCATTAAGCAGAGACTGGGGGTTCATTCCCTGGAAGTCTGCTGGAGCTACAAAAATAAAGACTGAATGCCGCTAATTTTTCCAGATTCAGAATGATTGAAAATCGCTCTAATGTAAAATACATTTCTTGGAAAATATGTATTATGAAGACTAAACAGCATTTTATTTGAATGCCTTTAGTTGATAATGCTTGTGTGGTTTAAATGGCTGTGACATATTTCATGAGTGAGTTATTTTGTGTAATATCCTCTGTTAAACAGAATGCACAACAACAATAAAATATGGTCTGTAGAGGATTAGAGGATTTTTTATTTTGCATATGTCAAATAAGCTTGATTGAATTCATTAATCTCTCTTTCATTTTTGTTGCATAACAGAGTTTTTTCTGAAGTCCTCATGTTGTGTTTACTGCAGTAACCCTGACCTGATTGGTTGAGTTTCCATACACACTGATAAAGTGTGTTCTCGGTTTCAAGGCCTCTGTTTCCACATCTGCACTGATTCCCAGGTCCTTTAAATCTCTAAACATAGCCTATCACCAATATGTACATCAGTGCAGTACTGTAAATGTACATCATAACTTTACTTGCATTCTGCAACTAATATACTTTGTACTGGATATGAAATCTTACAAAAATCCTACTATTATGATATTTTATTCAAAGAGGAAGTGAGCTTGGTGGAATATTCTTTTAGTCATTTGAGATTTTTTATTCTTTCTCAAATGTATATATTCATTCATGTGATGCTCATGTCCATTAATAGAGATTTGACTAGAATGGAAATGCAGTAGCAGCATTAGGAATCATTCTAAGGATGCATACAATATTGCTTAAAAGAGTTTAAATTTAAAATGGACAGTGGAGAGATTGTGAATTCCATTAAATTATAATCCAAAAAAAAATGTGGCACCTACAGTGTTTAAGTGTCAGGTTTGGTGCTGTCCAAACATTCTTGCCACTTATATACATATAAGAATGGTTGCACAGTGTAATTATATATATATATATATATATATATATATATTATATAATATATGCTTTATTCTAAGCAATAAAAGTATATTTACAAAGATTTAGAAGACTGTTATCATAGTTTATATATACTACTATATATCAGTTTCATGTGAGCATACATTACACTGGTAAATTATAAATCTTCCATTGTCACTTATTACACATATTTATTTGCTTTAATTATTTATTTACTTACTTTTATTTATTTATTTTTATTTGTTTCATTGTCTACTATTTTCACAAAGTGCTTTAGACATGCTAGCTATAATAGATGTCAGTCTCACCATTATTTTATTTTTAAACTTCACAGTTATTTTCAAAAAACATTTTCTGGTTGATCTGTAGTTGGGTCAAAGGTTAAAAACAGATTTTGATGCGTCAAAACAATAACTTTAATACAGCTTTGAATTGTTGTTGTTGTTGTTGTTGTTGTTGTTGTTAATACATTTGAAAGTGTCCTGTTTAAGTAGATTTTATTGTTATTTCTATAGGTTTTTTTTTTGCAATAAATTAAATTATTTTAAAAATAAAATAAAATATAACTTGTTTTGCAGAAAACAGCAAATAAAAAGTAATTCAGTGTAGTAATCAGGTTATATTTACCACAAGAATCAGTTTATGACATATTAAAACACTAAATAGCTTCACTTCAAAACTACTTGTAATTTTAAGTTTTTTAACCCATTTGTCAGCAAGAATGTTTTGCTCATTTAAAATGCAATAAAATTGAGTATTTATTTAGCATTTCACTTATTCTTTTTAATATTTTAATAATCACATTTAAATGCATTAAAAACATTTAAATGCAACATTTTGACCCAGTTTTTGAAATTATGCAAAAGGATTAAATCACAGCAAAGATATTAAAGGTTCATTGCTCACTGTAAATTACTCTGACTTAAAAAAAAAATAAAAAAGACAAAAAAGCAATACAAGCTGGGAGTTTTTGTTTTCTCAAAATAAAACTTTATTAATAAGCATTATGACCAAGAACTACTGTACAAAGATTGTGCTTTAGTTTGCAGCAATGGTCTGATCAACCCAGGCACGGAGTTTGGTGACACGGGCGTAGACCCCAGGTGAGCTGGTAGAGCAGACACCACTTCCCCAGGACACGATACCAACCAGAGTCCAGACTCCATTCTTCTGACAGACCAGAGGACCGCCGGAGTCACCCTGAAACACACAGAAGTGTCTTCAAAAACATCAAGAACAAACAGAAAAATAAAATGTGAAATCAATAGAAATTCACCATGCAAGAAGAAGCACCAGAGGCTCCAGCACAGATCATCAGATCGGTAATCTTGGTTCCCCAGAAACGCTTGCAGTCATCATTAGTCAGCAGAGGCAGAGCGGCCTGCTGGAGCAGGGCAGGGGTATCGGGAGCTGAAAACAGAGATTGGGGGTGTATTTGAAAAGTAATTTTGCAAAACTAATTTATTTTATCCTATAAATATCAAATATATTAAATAGAATAAAAAATAAAAATCCAGAATTCTACCATTGTATCTGGTCAGGCCCCATCCAGAGGTCACACACTTCATGCCTCCAGCGAAGTTGTCGCTGGTTTCAGCGAGGCACACGGGTGACACACGGATGTTGAGCTGAGCGGGGGTGGCCAGCTTGATCAGGAGGATGTCGTTGTTGATGGTGAAGCTGTTGTAGTTAGGGTGCTTAAAAACCTTTTATGAAGAGGACATAAACACATCAGCATTCTCTGCGGTAGTTCTCATATTTAGTGGGAGCAATCTTTCTTTTAAAACATTGTCTCAGTGGTTTAGATATGATGCAGAACATACCTTGCTAATAGTCATGGTCTGAATGGGCTCAGCATTGGAAGAACGATCATGCTCACCCAGGATGACACGGTGAGAGGTCCTATAAGAAGTTTTTTTTTACTCACAAAATGGCACAGAATTCTAAAGAAACATGCATATTTTGAAATAAATGTTGGTAGAAGTAAGTTTAAGATTATTCTTACCTGACATTGCAGTGAGCAGCACTCACAACCCACCACTCACTGATCAGAGAGCCACCGCAGAAGTGGAAGCCAGTGGAGTCCTTAAATGAGATGTTTTTGTTTTTTTATTTGTATTTTTTAGCCTAGATGTTTGTCATTTGTTAGTGAGGACATATGTACCTGCAGAGACACCTGCCAGGGCCAGGAATGGGGCAGTGCCTCTTCACCATTCACAATCCTGGAGTAGCCAGTGATAACAGGGGGGATGGCAGGAATGCCACAGCCTTGACAATAATACAAATAAATCAATAAATCAAATTTGTTGAAATTGAAATCTAATCATGTTCTGTACCAGCCAAGTACATACTTGGGGGAAAAAAAACACAACATACCATAGGCTGTTCCAATGAAAGCAAGGCACGACAGAATCCAGATGAAAGCCATTTTTGAATCAGGTTCACTCACCAACTCTTGGGGGTTTATGTACCTGTCCTTCCCCTATGTTTACATATAGTGCAACATGCATGAGTCATTCTTAAAATTTGCTGACACATTTACCTTGACTTGTCACTTACAAAATTTTCCAGAAACCCCATATAAGGCATCATATAATGTAACATATGATTAAATAATATTTGCAGTTTTAACTCAAATTCACCTCGCTTTCACCCCCTTGATCCCTTTCTAAAACAAGTTTTGTGATTATTATTTTTTCATATTTTGCTTTCCCATGTTAAGAAGAAGTAAAACTTACTAGAAACTATTAATAATTAAATTAATAATAAGTAAAAAATAATAATTATTATAAAAATTATAATTTTTTTTAAAAATTATAAAATAAAAACAACAGTAAAGTTATGTTTTCTGATTACTAAAAATGCCTTATGCTTTTATGGAGAAAGAAACAATTGAACTGTATTCAAAACTTCAACATGTTGCTTTATGCTTTTAGAATGACTCATGCAATATGTGCTCACACGTCTCTCAGCCTCGTGCATTCAGCATTGCTTTGCATAGGATGAAAGTATTTCATGTTTCGTTTCCATTATTTCACCAAAGTGAAAAATATGGCAGATATTTTATTGGACAATAAGAAAATTGTAAGCAATTTGTAAGTAATGGTGCATTAACATTTGCTTTTTTAACAATAGTTTAGCATTCCAAAATCATGCTTTGCATGTGACGTCTAAACAAATTGAAATATTAAGCAAAAAATCTAAATACTGGAATTGATTAAACGTTCCTTTGTATAAAGATAAAGCATTTTTCCTTTTATACATTTTTTTTTTTTTATAGAATTTTGCCAAACAAAACAATGAATCATTTTGTTCACCCTCTGCTTCCATTGTAGACGGCATGAAAAAAAACAATTCTTAAAATATCTTTTTTTGTGTTCCACAGAAGAAAAGAAGAAGGTGAAACAACATGATGGTAAATGACAGGTTTTCATTTTTTAGGTGTACTATCTCCTAAAAAATATGGAGATTTTTTATCAAATTAAATGAAAAACGTCCTGGATAAAGATTAGCTGGCTTATATATTTAGTTATTTCAAAAAAGCATGACCAACAAATAGAACAATTCAAATTACTTAACAGAATAAAACCATTTAAAGTCTTCATGAAGTCCTGCCAGGTTTACAAAGAACGAACTTTGTATGTTAAACATGACAATGGTCACATACAGTGGTGTAAAATCATGGGATTCTGCACAGGTGAAGACCAGCTGATGCAGAGTCTCAGGGTTAATTTTTGACCATATCGTCAGGTTGTCTTGCCCTCATTGGTATGACTGAAAACATGGTTTGGTGTTAAATAGGCCTATCTGCCGTCAGTAATTCTGTGTCTTCTGAACAATGTCTTTCCTGTGGCTGCTGTCCTGTGTCGCCTTCTTTAGTGCAGCCTACGGTGAGGAAATCAAAAAACAGCGTTTTTTTTTTTAGGTTCCCTCTTTTTCATAGTCACATTTGCTAAAAAGATTGGTACTGCTAGTCACCACCACATTAAAAATACAATCTGCACTTACAAAAATGGCCCCAGTCAATTTTGAGATCAAATTTCATTATTTACAGTCTTTTTTTGCATTTATTAATCCATTGCACTTCTTTCTTCAGGCTGTGGTGTTCCTACCATTCCTCCCGTTGTCAGTGGCTATGCCCGTATTGTGAACGGTGAGGAGGCAGTGCCTCACTCCTGGCCCTGGCAGGTCTCTCTGCAGGTACTGTGTTAGTGCTTTAGCTAGCAAACTTCAGCCTGCTTTTTAAGATTTCTGTTGTGATCCCTGAAATTAGCTGACAGCTTATAAAAACCATTGTTTCATTCATTGTTGTTTAAACGACAGGACTTCACTGGCTTCCACTTCTGCGGTGGCTCTCTGATCAATGAGTACTGGGTTGTGACTGCTGCTCACTGCAGTGTGAGGTGAGACAGTCAACTCTTTATGTTAGCTCTGCATGAATTCCGGGGTAGACGTGGATTTATTAACGTATGTTGCTTATCTGCAGAACTAGTCACCGTGTGATTCTGGGAGAGCATAACAAGGGAAGCAGCAACACTATGAAAGTATCAAAAGTGAGGCTCAAGAATTTTATCAGTACAAGGCTTAAAGCCTTTCAAAATATTTCAGTCCACCAAGTTATGCAAACAATGTCTAAAGTATTTGGATTACTAGATGCAATAGTATGTTAGTATCAGAACAAAAAGGTAGAAAACTTTTATACTGTACATTGTGACAGCTTTGTACCATTTTCTGACAGTGTGCTCTAAACCTTTACTTTGTATTTCTCTTCACTGTTACTTACTTGTTTGAAAACAGTATTTATGAAGCCAATTCTCTTCCAGGTATTCACCCATCCTCAGTGGAACTCTAACACCATAGAGAATGACATTGCTTTGATCAAGCTGACTGAACCTGCCTCCCTGAATGCCCATGTGTCCCCTGTGTGTCTTGCTGAGACTTCAGATGAATTTGCCCCTGGCATGACCTGTGTAACTTCTGGCTGGGGAGTGACCAGATACAATGGTTGGTTATTGGTTATATTTATATACAGTATGTATGTATAAAATAAACTATTTAAATAATAAATGAAAAAAATAGTTTATTTATCATTTATATAGCGCCTTTTTAAAGCTCAAGGACACTTTACAATAAACATGCAAATTGTGAGGGTAACAATCAGACAATAATACAAAGGATAACATCAGCAATAATACAGAGAATGATGAGAAAATTTGACATCATAAGAGCAACTTAAGAACAATAACATTTGAGAACAAGTAAGTTTTGAGTAGCGATTTAAATTCATGCAGGTTATTGTCAAGACAAAGGGATCTGTGGAGAAAGTTCCATAATTTAGGGGCAACAAACACTGTCTGATCTGTCCCCACTGGTAGAGAGGCGACTCGGAGGGGCAGTGAGAAGGTGAGAATCAGAGGACCGCAATGAATGTGGTGGAGAATAGGTAAGGAGTAGATCCCAAAGATAGCAAGGAGCCAGACCATGCAAAGCTTTAAAAGTAAGCAGGAGAATTTTAAACTATGATAATACGATATGCAACTGGTAGCCAGTACAGATCAGCTAGAATTGGGGTGATATAGGTGAAAAACTGTAATATTGTGAAATATTATTATGATTTAAATCAAATACTTTCTATTTTAACATTTTAAAATAGGACATTTCAGAAGTAATTATTTCAGTCCCCATTGTCACATGATCCTTCAAAACTCATTCTAGTATTCTGGATATTGAAAACGCTTTTGGTTTCATATTTCTTTGTGAAAAACTGTTTTTCATTATTCTTTGATGCATAAAAAGTGCATAGAGAACAGCACTAATTTGAAATAGAATTATTTTGTAACATTATAAACGTCTTTAATTTCACATTTGATTAGTTTAAAGTGTCCTTGCTTATTAAAAGTAATAATAACTTTTCAAAGACAAAAAAAAACCCATCCACTGGCCCCATTACATATTGTGTGTGTACATATTTGTAATATACTGTATATCAAATACCAATGTATTTTATAATTACCCTCTTATTCTCTCTTTCTCTCTCTTTCCGTGTAGCTCTGTTCACCCCTAATGAGCTTCAGCAGGTTGCTTTGCCTCTGCTGTCCAACCAGGACTGTAAGAGCTACTGGGGAAGCAACATCCAAGATACAATGATTTGCGCAGGTGCTGCTGGTGCCTCCTCCTGCATGGTAAGACCGTTGTTTCATCCTCACCTACTGTCTAATGTTCTCCCCTAACTCTTGCCCTGCTGTCTGTTTAGGGTGACTCTGGTGGTCCTCTGGTGTGTCAGAAGAGTAATGTCTGGACTCTGGTGGGCATTGTGTCTTGGGGAAGCAGCCGTTGTGACACCAGCACTCCTGGTGTGTATGCCCGTGTCACTGAGCTCCGCGACTGGGTGGATCAGATTCTGGCTTCCAACTAAAGAAACAAAATGTAGTTATTCATTGACATACAGAAAGAGCATGCTTTTGAGAGCTACTCAAGACTGTGAGCAGCAGTGATTTTACCACATTTACGGGGTGATGTTAAAACCAACTTAATTGTTGTAAAACCACAGCATTGAGAAGCGTATTACTTTTATGGAAGGTCTGCAGCAGTTCAATAAATATATGCAACATGCTGTAGCGGATCATGTCACGTTCATTTGTGTTTACTGTGTATACAGTGTAATTGTTGCAAATTAAGTCATTCATTAGCCCAATCAGTGAATTAGAAAATAAACTCTCTAAGATCTATGACTTTCCTAGAACAAAGCTTTTTTTTTTTCTTGCAATGCGCCTAATTGACAGAGGGAGGCGCCAAAGACTCACACAAACTATATTAAATATATTTGCGGCAGTTCAGTCTACTAATATCCCTCAATTTTCCAATAATTTTTTCCCAGTATCCAAGCATTGTGAAGTATTTAACTGTCAAAGGAAGTCCAGTTTTAAAGCATTTAATGTTTTTGTCATTAGATGTTATATTCAAAACTTTAAACATCAAAATTGGAATGTGCGTTAATATTATTAAAGTAGTAAAAATGTAATTACTCTGATATTCTGTTGTTATTTCATTCATTGGTCTAACTGAAAGATGTTTTTGTCTATGCATACGTCAGTGCATTGAGGTATTAACAGCCTCAGCCATTCTGTCTGTTATATACGAGGTAAAACATCATATAAGGGGTCTCCATGGCAACATCCTGATCCTCCTTGAGACACATATACAACAGTGGAGTCAGTTGTTTCACAAAGGGATGTAGAGGACAAAAACAAAAGACGAAGAGAAGGCATTAGACAAATAATACAATAGGAGAAGCTCTCATCTTCTTTCTCTCTGAGAAGTACAAGATGGAAGTAGAGTGACGTGAGAGCCTCATTACAATACACTGAAAGAAATGGGGGGGGGACAATATCCCATTAACCACTTCTTAAATTCAAGCAGAATCCAGTGTGCTAAAAGCATGGACTCTTCAGCTCTCTGTTAAATGTCGGTTGAATAAGCAGTGCAGCAGTTTCAAGGTGAATGACATCTTGAGGTGTCACACAGAATCAAAAACAAGCAATCGTGTAGCCTTGCTTTTCATATATTTTCCTGCATCGTCCACCCGCAGCGTTGAGACTGACCAGAATAGAAAATTCAACATCAATAAAATACCGTGCATTTATTTCGGATCCCAGTTTTAAACCTCCAAATCGCATTTTTAAACCTATAGTAAATTATACACAAATCATACACTCTTTGGATGATTCTGAGTTTGTTGTTTTTATGGTTGGTGAGGGGAGGCAAGGATCATGAAAGTTCAAGGCCATTGAGGACAGTTGGATTAACCGAAGGGTGGAATAATGCTTGCAAATATCCCCTTAGGACTGATTCGAGTATTGAGAGGGTCCAGCTCATCTGAATGTGGCATAAGAGATAGCACTCAACCATAGCATGGTAATAATGTCTGTGGCTCTGCATAAACCCCTTGCAGTAAGAGATAAGATTCATCGTTAATATTCTCAATATTCAGGATCAGATTCTTACAATTGCAGTTTAAAATGAAGATCGAGTCAACTGTGGAAAGAAATGTTTTTACATTTCAAAAATTTGAATTTGATGGGGGAAAAAAGACCACAGTTGGGAAACTGTACTCTATGTGATTTCTGTGTGTCTTCAAATGAGCAATAACAGTAAATAATTCTATTAACTGTTTTAAAAAAACATGTGCATTAATAATATGTAAAGATAACAAAATAATCTTAATATTATATACCACTATTTCTTGCTTGAGATATTTTTGAGGCAGTGCCTAATTCTCCAGGCACAAAAGTAAGTGCGTATGAGTGTGCTTTAATTTGGTGGGGAAGGATGTGAAGAGTATATTTTATACTGAAGAGAGCACACAGTACAGTAATTATTTTATTAAGATTATTATCCTGTAAAAACAGAAGAAAAGAGTCTGTTTACTTGATCTTTAATGTTTAGTGCCATTTTTTTAGATTAAGCTCTTGCTCTGTATTGCTATGAATATTGTTTATGGATTAATACTTGTAGTATTCTGAAACTATATGGTGTTTTTCAATTTCTTTGAATGCAATGACTTTTTGTTACGTTGCATGATGTCTCTAATGTATCCTTTTTTCCTCTTTCATTTCATTCATATCATCAGTCTCAGCTCCATAAAAGTCCCAGTCCATTCTTTACATCCTTTCTTCTATTTTTCTTTTTTTCTGTCTCAGTTCGAGAAGTCCCTCGGAAATTATTTGTGTGGCTAAGGTGCTCACTCCTCAGTGAACCGGATATCTTTGATGTGTTTCTTCTGCCCACAGTGGGCAGTTTTACAGAGAAGATCAAAACTGCCAAAGTTAAAGTGAGCAGGACATGCGCTGTTCTTTCTATTGCTTCTACCTATGGAGCTACCTTTCAATCATGATACCACGTTTGTACCAGTTTCTTTGTTTAGTTGTCAGATTCTGAAAAAAAATCATATTAAAACAGTCTTAATTTTGATTTCTGGAAGAAGAAAAAAAACACAGGGATTGTAAACACCACAGTCCACCACATGCAGTTTTTGAAAAGCTTCTGAACGACCTTGAATATCTGAATAAATTGCAACATGGCTATTCATTATTTGCCTAAACACATTTCTTGCAATAACCCCTAGCCACAGTAGAATGTCCTGATCCTGATGCAAAACACTAGGCTACAAAAATATAATGCTTGCATACGGCTTTAGTAGAGTGTCATTAGTTTCTGTGCATAATACAAACCTTTATATGTATACATTTTTATGAAATGTCTACTAAATGACAGTGGAACACAACACCCTTGGTTGTGTGGTTGAATAGCCTCAGCACCGTGCCACTTCAACATCATCAATTATCTGCTGACAGCTCTTAGCCTTATTCTAAGTATTGGCCATTATTGTGGCCCGTTCAAAAGACAAACAGGAATTATGACAGAGATGAGCATGCAACACATCTGACAACTTTTCAAACAATATGGTTTCTGATTCCAATCACAGTACACTCGCAAGCCTGAACAGTGCTTTTTAAATTCGCTGTGCCAGAGGGTTAAGATAAACCCATTTGGGATTAGAGAAGAAGCTTTTTAAAACCTACAAACCAATAAATAAAAAGATTAAGTGCATGACAGAAAGAGTGCAGGGAGAATGTAGAAGTCTAGGGAAAACATTTGAAAACCTTGATTAAAGGGTATGCAGTTCATTCCACACACTCTCTCGGTTTCTAACTGAGCACTGTGAATAAAAACAACCAAAAACCTTTAAAATATCACTTAACTAAAAAAGCTTCTCCCATCCCAGCGGGCACAGAGGCACTTGTGCCAGCTAATTTCTTCCTAAACTTCTCAGCCTTCTCTTATATGATCACCTGCAACTAACCCATGGGAACTCTCATCATTTATAAACATATATTGCTGTCTTTAATTTGCATCTGTGCTTATATACGTAGGACTACTCGTTGTGAAAATGGTCATTGATGGCTTCACAACCTTGATTTTAAATCAGCCTTGAAAATAAATAGATAGATTCTGAACGTCTGAATCACTTTCTTTATAAATGCATACAGTACAAGATGGCTTTTTTTGTGATAGCACTGGATGTTATTTCACACCATTTGGTTGATATTTTCAACATTTCTGCCTATGCTGGAAGAAAACAAAATTAACCAGATGAGTCAGGTAAATATTACTCGAAATCAATTTCAAATATGCCTTAATATGTCTTTTGTTCAACGTGTCATGCAGTGACACTCTTAGCAATTAATTCAGTTTCAAATCACTATGTTGCAGCATCTCCCAATTTTCTTTTATAACCACCAAGCAAAATTCCTCACAGATACATTATATGTTTTTTTTCTGCATGATCCACCCCATGGTTATCAGAAATAAAACAGATTTATAGTTTCACAATTTCACACTGCCACCTCACAATTCCATCTTATTGGATAATCATCTCAAAGACAACCATATGCACTGGTCAAGTAAGAGATTCGGGGCTATTTTGCTTTCATAACTGACAAAACAGACCAACTTCTTTCAGACAAGTTTAAAGAAAACATCCAATATGCACATTTGAGTGTCTGTTTCATTACATGTCATTTCAATTACAATACATCTTTAAAGATCAAATAATTTTTTTTTCTCCTGTCAGTGAGCCACTTTAATTACACTTACACCAAACTTTTCAGTTTTATTCTTATCCATATTTTACAGAAGGATTTTTCACATCAGTTCTTGGCTGTATTTTCTGAATTAATGGAGTAATAATAAAACATATATTAAATCCCTATTGTAAAATCCAATTTGTCAAAATAATGAAACAAGGATTTGGAACCTGGCTTTATCCAGTTTTCAGATTTATTTTCAAATTAATGCAAAGCTATTATTTTAATGTACTCTGATTAATCAACTGGAGGAGTATCTTTCTTATGTTTTGACCTGTACTAAGTCTTATTACTTGACCTCCTGCTACTGGGAGACGCAGTGAACATGGGTCTCTGTTACACCAGAATATATATATATCGGAATGCTGTTTGTGAACTTTAGCTCTGACAGAAGAAATATAATACCATCTTTGTGCCAACGGATCACAAACACCTGGGCTACAACCTGTCATACTCCACAACTGTGAGCATTGGAGTGCCTCAGGGCTGCTCTTGGAAATGAACCCACCTCTTTTTTGGAAGCAGGTGTAACAGCTGCAGGTATAATTGAGTCACTCAAGTTCCTTGGGACCACTACAACCCATCATAATACCACAGAACACAACACATTACCACAATGGAAAAAGAAGGCCAAACGTCTGCAAACCTGTAAACCATGATATTAGTCCAGCTATCAGTGGCGGTTTTTGATATGGGCGAACGGGGCGGCTGCCCAGGGCGGCATTTTTTCATGTCACGTGGGGGGCGGCACACGAACTTGGGGGAAAAAATTATAATCTGTGCCGCT
>JAUMHQ010000296.1:2013891-2029382 GCA_032361165.1 Enteromius paludinosus | reverse complement strand
CACCATAGCTTGTAGTACAGACTCCAACCCAACTTTGGGAAGAGATTAACGGCGATATTTTTTTTATCGCGCGATAACGGCCCACCACTAGTTTATACACTTCAATTTTACTTCAATGTTATATAGACCTAGCCTACTATAGCTACAAAACTTCCTGATTTCCTTTCTATTTGTTCTATTTTTTTTTTTTTTTTTCTTATTATTATTTTTAGTAACATTGTAAACATTGTTATCGTGAAATAAAATGTATCATACCATGAAATAGATTTTTGGTCATATCACCCACCTCTAAGTTCATGCATTTCATGCTCTTCCATTTAAATTACAGGAATGCATTTCATGTAATAAAATATACACATTGTTTCTAGCCTTCTTCCATTATAAAGGCATTGCATTTTTTACTTTGTTTAATCAACTGAGAAGTGAGTCAACATATTATATGCTATATGGCATAGGCTATCTGGAATATTCCTCCAATGAATTATTTTACAAAAAACATTGCATTTATTGTTTTGAGCAACACGGCTTAGTGTCAGATAACATCATTGTGAAAAACAAGATGGCTGACCTGGGTGACCCTCAGACCTCACGGTGGGTGATTTTCAGTGCTGATCAGAGATGTTTGTTTAACGATGTTAAATTTTTGCTCACAATGTGCTTGTCTGGGGAGCAACGCTGTTGTCTGTATACCCTCATGAGTGTACGGCTCTGTGTGTATGGCTTTTGTTGTTGTACAGCAGCCTGAGGCAGTATCTGATGTGGACTTAGGAGTGAAGAGTGGGATACAGCACAGTGAGAACGGAGGGGGTGAGGGAGGTAGACATCACGGGAAATGTTGTACTCACTGTGTACAGGTGTTTATACAGTATCTGGATGTGTTTGTGTGAGAGTTGTAGCAGTTCTTTCACACATGCTCTGTTTGTGTGAGTGAGTGTGTGTGTGTGAGAGAGAGAGAGAGAGAGAGAGAGAGAGAAAGTATGTGTACTGACCTTATTTAAACAACTGGTTGCCCAGCCTCCTGGGCCTGAGTGCTCGCCATGTGTATAACTCTATTTCCCCCCCTTTACTCTCTCTTTTTTACCCACTCTCTCTCACACACATAGTCACTCACACAGGCATATGTTGTGTAAACACGGCATTGGTGAACAGACCTCTTGCTGTGTCCAGTAAGCACACAGAGCTTGTCAGCACGAGTCCACGTTTCGGGGCCAGAGGCCACAGTGTGTGTGTGTGCGACTGTTTTTGTGTGACCTTGAGTCTCCTCCCCACCCCCTCAGGCTCGGGTTTACCCACACACACACACACACACACAATCATACTCATGCATGTACACACACGCACTGGTTGGCCCTCACCATAGCAACCACAGAGCAACACAGGGAAACAACTTGCCAGCAGCGGGTTGGAAGGAGAGAGAGCGAGAGATGGAGAGATGGAGAAAGAAGGAGTGGAGAAAGAGATTAAAGACTATAGGGGAAGGAGTCATGAAACTTGAAGAGAAATTCAAGGTTTAGAGGGTGTGTGTAGGGAGTCAAAGCATGATGAAACATGCATCCTCAGGTATGACGGTGCAAAACGTGCCGCTTCACACCAAGACGTGCACATGCTTTGTTTTACTCGGGGCTATGCCTATATGCTGTTTTTAGATCTGATTTTGTTTCTTTTAGCCCACACTGCAATCAAAAGAAGTTGGAATGAGATGTCTTTATTTAGTCCTTAATATGAAAGGCAACCCATGGTGGCTATTTTTGCCCCGCTAGGTTTATTCCAGCTATGGGACATGTGACATGTTCTTAATGTCAGCAGTTTAATATAACCAGTGTCAAGGAAGGGAGGTTACAGGAGTGCAGGGACAGTCGTCTGGTAAAATTTCACACAAATACACTTGAGCCCTGCAGATGTGATGAAAGGAGGTTTTCTGTAGCTGCTGGTGTTTGAAAAGATGCCACATCACTCATTCAAGAGTCTTGCTTGTAGAGCAGAGATATAGTCAATTCACAAAACATTGTAAGGCAAAAGACGAATGATGTCCCTTTCCTCGAAGGATGAATCACTAAATCCCCAAAATCTCTTTATGACTAATTGCCATTTTGAAAGCAGCAGGGGGAAAATGGTTTTAGCACATGGACAGTAGCTTTAATTTTTTAGAAAGGAATTAATACTTTTGTTCAGCAAGGGTGCATTGAATTGATTAAAAGTGACTGAGAAGAAAAAGTAATGGCTGCTGAAAATTGGAAATAAATGACATTTTTAAATATATATTAAAAAAAGTTCTGAATGGCAATTACACGAGTGAGAAAGGAAGGGAAAGAAAGAGTGCAGTGGTCGTGCTGAGCTACAGGCCTACACAAACTCCTCGAGGATGTGGCGTCTTGTTGCTGCACTTGAAACTGAAGCCGTGGCAGCGCTCTGAAACTTTGCTGAGGTTGCAGAATGTTCATGGAATTTCCAAAAGTCATAAATGTTCATGGCCTGATGTATCATCTTGTAAAGTGATTTTACATTATAGTGCATCATACTGACCGTTAGGGGTTTTGAATACTTCATTTTACAACATTCCAGATTGAGTTGAATGTAACTAGTGACCTTAAAGTGAACATGAAATCAAATTGACACTGTTTACTTTAATAATACATGTCCCTGGTTCTATTGTGCATGATTCATCAGTGTATTTGATTCTAAACAGAAATGTTTGTCTTCAAAATCTTTCATCAAAAGGTAATTACTGGCTCCATTATGCTATGAAACGTCCACTCTTCAGGATCCAGTCAGTTCCCAGTAGAGTATTGAATATTTAGTTTTCTTCTGTCAGAAATATATCATAATTTGGAAGGAAAATGGATTGTGAGTGTGGTTTCATGTTGATTTAAATCATATCATAACATCATTAAAACGGTAGAGGAAAATTCACCTTCTGACATTGGCCAGAGTTTGCAAGTTAGGCTGATTGGGATGAATAAACACTATTTAGATGCGTCTTGCGCACTGTGCAAAGCTAAAGAGCAGTCATTCAAAAGCTATTCAAAACTCTGAAATCAGTAAGACTTTTTTATTTTATTTACATATGTATTAAACTGATTAAAAGTGACAAAACTTTAATATTAGAACCAGCACAACTTTTTTAGTCCTAGCACTAATCTTGATAATAAAGACTTTTCAGAAACATAAAAAAATTTACCAACCCCAGGTTTTTAGTGGTAGTGCAAGTTGAGCTAGTTTTTGTGCAAACCTGGCAACGCATTACACACATTCACACACAATGAGAACTGATTTGTCCAGTAGGGTTTGTAGCGGTCACCAGGGGTGGTGGACTCTTACCACTGAAATAAATCTTACATGTACTTGGTGTTGGCAGGTTCATGGTTCATTTCAGTTGATCCCTTCACCTTCTTTTAGGTCTTGAAGCATCAACAGGACCTCCACTTCTGAATCCTCCCGCATCTCAAAGCACTGACCCAGAGCAAGCCCATAAAAATATAGAGTACGGTATATTCAGTCCTGACCCTTCTCTCTGTCTGACTTTTCACCTCAGCTTCCAAAGAAACAAGAGTACTGGATAGAAATGCATTAAAGTAAAAAAAAAAAGGATGGGGCAATGCTTTCATGAAGACTGACCCAAAATGGTCCATTTTGCATTTTTTTCTAAAGCCATCTACTTATCTTTACTTAAGAAATATGGTAACCATGGTAACACATTACAATATGTTCAACTGATTACCAGAGTTTTAAAATCTAGGTTAGTGTTTTATTATTATTATTATTAAAATAATTACAAAAGGAAAACTACCATTCATAACAACTACCATTAATTTATGTTAGTTAAGAATGCATTAATTATCATTAACTTTATAAATGAAGAAATTAAATAATTCAATAATTGCTAACATGTTTTTCATATATATTAACTATTATTAGCTTATTGTAAAATGTTACCATTAATATTTTGGAACGAAGCGTACACTTTTGGTTTAACACTTTTCTCAGTGACGCATGTCTCCAAGTGTAATAAAACCATGCTGTCCTGGGAACTACATGGACCAAATCCCACCACCATCCAAGTCTTCCGTTGTTCCCTGATTCTCTTTTCCCCACCGTCTATTTCTTTTTCCCCTTTCCACAAATATCTGGCTCTATTCTCAAGACCTGTCAATTTATATGTGAAGCATGTTTTTCTCATTATTCTGTTGCTGTGGTTGGCTTGGTCCTTCCGTTACCTGTGAGTTGGTCATCTCTCTCTCTCTCGCTTGTTTTGTTGCTCTCGTTCCCAGTTTCTCTCTTTTGCTGCATTTGGTCAGTGTTTGCCAAGCATAACATTTCAACAGTAGAGAGATTGTTAGGAGCCTGTGTGCTCAACCTAAGTAACACCCTCCTACACACACATGTCAGCAGAATAGCTCCCCTCCGTTTGTGAACTCCTCACCTGTTTGGGAAGCGTTTTGGGAGGTCAAATGTGTATATGTGTGTGTGTGTGTGTGTGTGTGTGTGTGTGTATCCTTCTGCTTGGGGCATTGCATCGCCACACTGGCTCCCAGTGTCTGACCGAGGTTTGCATCGGACACTTTGGTGTGCGGGAAGGAAAGCTTTTTGTTCTGGTAAAAACTTCAGCGACCTCAGAGAATGATGTGTTACATCGAATTATTCACATTTTAATGTTTTTTTTTCTTCCCTATTTCCATTTTCAGAAGTCTTGTTTATACTATTTTAGCAGCAGAAGTAGAATGGCTTTTCATGGTTTTGTTTTTCTTTTCTCACCTTTCTACCCACTCATTTATTTTTTCCTTCAGTTCGGTTTCTGTGTTTTTTCCCTTACTCGTGGCTCAAAAACGTGTCTTTAAGTTTCTGTCTGGATTTTAATTACTAGCTAGAGTGTGTTTTGAATTCGTCTCGGAAAAAGTGGGCTAACGTCTGATATTAATGTGCATGGATGAGGATTTGGGAAGTAATTGCACATATGCAGGGTTTTCCAAACGGAGACGCATCGGGGGAAATAATTGTGATGCAAATTGCCGTTTGACGTGGTGGAGGTCCAGGGCTTTCAGATCAATATATTCTGTCAAATAAATTTAGCGCTGTGGGGATGATCATTTTTGTAGGCCAACCTGGAACTTACCTTCACCCTGGTTCCTTTAAAAAAGGATGTTTCCAGTGCCGTTAGATTCTTGTGGAAATAAAGCTTATGAAAATGAATCCAAAGGGTATTACTGATAAATGTTTGTGTTTCTGTAAATTCAGTGGAACAATATCTTAAGCTTGTGTGTTAACCATTGACATTTAATGCAGCACAAAAGGAATAAAGCGTGGAATAAAGTTTGCAAAAACCCATTCAAAAATAAAATAATTAAGGCTTTATTCTTACAGCACCCTTGCGGTCTTTTTATAGTTTCAGCTTTTCGTAGTCGTTCATGTATCAGAATGTCTTGGACTACTAAAAATCTCACCTCATCCTGCTCAACCACGGTGAACTGTTTCATGGAAATCGAAAATGATCTCATCTCTACACTTTTTTTAACAGCTTGTTGGCTACAATGAGAAGCCAGTGAACCTGCAGATGTTCATCGGGACAGCGGATGACCGTTATTTGAGGCCGCACGCATTCTACCAGGTTCACCGCATAACAGGAAAAACTGTCGCTACGGCAAGCCAGGAAATTATCATCGCCAGCACGAAGGTTCTCGAGATTCCTCTGCTTCCTGAAAACAATATGACTGCCAGGTACCTGCCAACAGCTCTTCACTTCATCATCGGTCTAGATTGTCTCTCTCACTCGTACGCACACACACACACACACACATACATACAAGCACACACATAAATATACATTTGTTTTTCAATCACGGTTAGGACTTTCCATTTGAAGCCATATTTCCAAAGATCTACAGTTTCATTCTAAGGTAATGATACAGTATATACTATGGCCTACCGCTAAACCTAACCATAACAGAAAACGTTCAACGTTCTTTATTTGGATAAAGTCTTTTAACTCTTCATGTGTCATCACAAGTTGATTTTTTTTTTTCAGTTGTCATTCACAAGTAGAATAAAACCTTTACACACATTTTAACACGCTACAATACTATTGAGAAGTTTGGAATCAGTAGGAATGTTTTTTTCAACATTTTACAAAGAAGTCTTATTACATCTATTTTAATTTGTTTGCGTGATGTCAAACTAAATTTTCATTCTTCAGTGTCACATGATCTTTCAGAAATCGTTTTAATAGGCTATTTGGTTTCTTATCATCATCAGTGTGGACTGCTGTTATGCTGCTTAACATTTTTGCCAAAACCATGATGCATTTTTTTTGTATTCTTTCATGAATACAAAGAATAGCATTTAATTGAAGTAAATAAAAAAGTATGACATAATAACTGCAAATGTCACAAATGTAATCGATCCTTGTTATTAATTTAATGCATTCTTGCTGAACAAAGTAAATAAAAAAACTCTTGCTGACCACAAACGTATGAAATTGCAGCTATTTATAATTAAATGTACAGTATTTATCAGATTTTATTTTTTTAAGCACAGCTTATATTGTGATTCCTGTGTGATAACAGTATAAACCCAGAAAGTGACGGAGTGATTAGAAATCATTTAAACAGCTTTGCTTGATAGGTAGAATGATGGAACGGTTACATATATAGTCCTTTCTCATGTGTTTCTCCTGCTCTATTTGTCAGTATTGATTGTGCTGGAATCCTGAAGTTGAGGAACTCTGACATTGAGCTGAGGAAAGGAGAGACTGATATTGGACGCAAAAACACTCGAGTTCGTGTGGTGTTCCGGGTTCATATCCCACAACCCAATGGGAAAGTGGTCTCACTGCAGGCTGCTTCGATTCCAGTGGAGTGCTGTAGGTTTTACACACACACACCCTATATATATATGTAAATATATATATTTTTTTTAAAGGGACAATCTTTCTCTCTTTCTCTTGTCAAATTCAGTTCAGTTCAAATTCAGATGATTGGCATGACTTTGTAACATTACAATGTTGTCAAAGCAATAAATATATTTATACAAACATACAGATACATAAAATCTATGATAAACCCATAAACATATTATACATGTAAGAAAAAGAAAAGAGAGAGAAAACAAATAATTGCTAAATAAATGAATACAGAGAGCAGTTATGAATGGAAAGGAGGGAGCAGCCTTTTTTGTTTGTATTAAGGATGATGTAATAAAGTTTTTGTTTCTATATAAATAAATTACCGTCTAATGTGAATGACTGACTGTCGTATCTGTATTGATTTTGAAACAGCCCAGCGCTCAGCACAGGAGTTACCTCAGGTGGAGAAGGCCAGTATTAGCAGCTGCCCAGTGAGTGGAGGAGAGGAAATGGTCATCACTGGCTCCAACTTCTTCCCTGAGTCAAAGGTCATTTTTCTGGAGAAAGGTCCTGGTAAGAATAAATGGGGTTCTAAAGTTTTTTTTACATGGGAGATCCATATATTGACTCTCTGAAACACTTTAATCAAAAATATAAAAAAAATATAAGAACATGTAAGTTTAATATCGCTTGGGGCTGTTCTTCTCACACGTTTTTCTCACTTTATACATAATTTAAAGTCAATCAATATTTCTTATCCATTTATTACTTTAGCACTAAGCTACAGTCAGCAGGTCATTATGTTAAAATAAACCCCTTTTAGGGTGATATTAGATCCCTCCACTTAGTATCATTACTTAGCTAGTACAAAATCCTTTTAGTAGGTTGCTCCAAGCACAGTTGAGTATGCACTGCGAATGTCTTCATCATTTGCTGAGAGTAAATATTGCCTCCTCACCTGTTTTATCCTCAGGGGTCATAGTTATACCTGCACTGATCTCCAGCTAAACCAGCCTTTTTCTTAAAACGGCAACATCGGGTTGTTTTTAGTTTAAGTCTGTGTGGCTTTGGAAAACTGGAGCGACGGGTAAAATGTGAGGGAGTGACGTTTTCTCACTTCTCATTTGAGAGCGGAATTTGATTGTTGCTCGCCTAACCAGAGTAATTTATCTTCGCTTTATCAGCATCTTGACCTCCCACGGTTTCCCTTCTCCTCTGGGGACACCGTGTGTGTGTGTGTGTGTGTGTGTGTGTGTGTGTGTACATGTGCATGCATATGTGTGAGTGCAGTTCAGCATGAACACACCTGCACACCTACACACACAAACACCACTGCACTCAAGCAAGTGCTCACTCCATGAATGCATATAGATATCTATACAAATGCACTCTGCACACACCTACATCCAAACTGCAGTCACACCATAAACACATGTGCAAGTGCATTGTGCACACAGATGCACACTCTCATTCCATATGCTTATAAACTTTTCTGTCTCTCCCCTCCCTACCCCTTATGTTCTTTTCTCTCTCTGTCCACACACAGACACTAGATTTATGTTTGGCCGTATTGTGGCGTGTCACTGTTGTTCTAGAGCTCACCTGTAGACCTTAGCATCTGCTGTAAGGATGACTCAGAGGTCAGCAGGGTTGCTCTGGCTGCAGGCACACTGCTGATCACTCGCTAGACCCAAGACACAAAGCAAATAATAGCTTACTGTGTGCACCAGATAAAATTAGTTTGTCCTTATCAAAAAAATTATTGGTTTCACTAAAGCATGTGTATATAATTCATTTTAAACATGGTTTTCGTTATGATATGTCGCTAATAATGTACTTAGTGCATTTTTTTGTTTCATAAAACATTTTCAACATTTTTTGTACAATCAAAGCTGTGCATTAAATTGCTTACTTATATATTGTTGCACATTTAAGGAGAGTGATGTGTTAAATATTATAATGTATAATATAATATAATATTATAAATGTTATAATGCCCATCTGCAAAGGATTAATGTAAAACAGAATTTACCAATTCAGCCTTTTTGCAAGGCCACAGTCAGCTACTAGTCAATTACTTCATTAATTAATCAATCTGCTTTTCATATCATTAAAGTTTTAGTGCACTATAAGAGACATTTTACTACAAATGTTCAAAAAGCAAACTTAATTGAGTGCCTTGGGCCAAAATGTAAATGCTATAGCTCCATTTATTTAACTTTTTTAAAAGAAAATCTTTAAAGATGTAACCATGAGAATCTAAATATTTCCATATTTTACACAGTGCATTTTGGGGGTTTTGTTTCTGCTGCATTAGGTAATTAGGACATTTTTTTGGGTTTTATTTTACATTGGCTACAAGCTGACAAAACAAATCAATACAAATATGCTTTCTCTTTAATATTTGACTAAATTGTATTTCTACATATGACAAAAAATAATTTAGTATTATTATTGTAGTTTATTATTATTATTATTATTATTATTTATACTATAGCACATCAAACATAAGGTTTCATTACAAATACATTTAATATATTAAAACACAAGCTTAAATTAAATTTTGCTACAAATTATTCTCTGAAACCGTGCAGCTGTTTTGCATTTGGTACTATTTGAACCTGAAACCCAGCCTACTTCCTTAAGATTAGTTGAGTAATCATTCAGTCAGCCCGAATTTTACATATATTTAGTTTTGAACGTCACTAGTTGCATCTACCTGGCAGATGACTAAAGCTCAATCGTTGCATGTAGCTCTCTCTCTCCTGTTCGACCCAAGTCTCAGCTTTCAGTCACTCTGCTTTCAAGAGGCTTTGTTAGACTGACTTTTTGGGGTTAGGCTGTGTCATGATCCCTAACTGTGCTCTGTCTGTATGGATTTTTGTTGATCCTTTGAGTCTCACTGTGAGCTGAAATAGACCTTTTACACAATGAACAGAGCCCTCAGAGACAGTCTGTCATCTCCAGCAGACAGCCTTTTTCAATTTATTTTTTCTCTCTCTCACTTACTCTCTTACTCTTCATAACATCAGGCATGGTAAATCTGTCTTTCCTTGACTCTTTCCAGTATCACTTGTGTGCTCTTGTTAAAATTCTTCGATAAGCAACTCTTCTCACTCTTTCTGACTCTTTCTTTTTTTATCTTGCTCATTTTTTCCATCACTCGTTCGTAATTAATGAAACACAAGTTAGGACCAGCCTCAGATGAAGGCAATGAATGAAAGGCATTCTGGGAATACGAGTCTTGGCCTGCCTTGAGTGTGTGTCTGTGCGTGTTTCTAGTTTGAGACGATGACACACTGACTCACTCGATTGGAGTTTACACATGAACACACTGGGCTGTTCTCTCCCAACAAACTGACTCGGGGAAACACCCTTTGGAATTGACTCCCTGTAAAGTGGCAACCCCTGAAGGCAACCTTTATGGTGATAACCCATCTTTTTGTTGTACTGTGTAAAAAGTAGTGTAGATGCTAGAACAAGTTGAGTGGAAATTTGGCTCTAATGTCTGGCCTTGAGGAGATCTGGGGGAAGGTTTAAGCAGGAGCTTATCAAGAAGTGTCAGTGTGATTTGTGAGAATGTGTTCTGCAGATGTATTTGATTGAGATTGAATAGGTTGTTAAAGGTGCACTCTGTAATATGACACCAGTCTTGTACTTTATACTGACCTTGCCGTCTCACATAAACTGTTGGTTAGTGATGTCAAATACTGATGCCCTATTTGCAGTAAGCCATTAAATATGTATTGAGCAAGTGAAAATGTTCAGTGACTGGGTTACTGAGGAAAAATAGAGAAGCATGTCTTCTTGTCAATGTCAGCGTCATTGTCAGTCGCTCATTGTTTCAATTTTTTCATTTCTTTCAATTTCTTTGTTTTGCTGATTTAGATTTTCTTTCTAAAAACTATAATTGACAAGATACACAAACAAACAATCTTTACTTTTTTACATAATAAAAAAATATTAACATTACAATTCCCCCAATCTGGACAGTTTCTCTCACTTAAACAACTCATAAAACAAATTGTTGTGTGACTAGAACAAAATTGTTGGAATAACAGTTAACAGAAAATTAGTTGCTGTACTATTTAGCAAAACAGATGCCATTTCCCACCGTTTCTTAAATTGACATTTTTCACTAACCTTATCTTTCACAACAAATTCCTATCATATTTTTTAGAATAAAAAGAAACTGCAGAGTTGTTACCGTTCAAATGAAATGAGTATCAACTAACTCCATCTTCCCACTGCAAGTAACACAGAAGATCCATCTGAAGTGGCATTAAATGTTTTTACACAGACTGTCATGAAGCTGTGGTTCCACGAATGTATTTACACTGCAAACTTTCGAACGGATAAAGAATTGTATAAAATTAATCATTTCAATAATTTTAAACATGCAAGTAAGAAATGTTGGGGGAAATGCAATGATTTCCCCCAACATTGATGAATTTAAATATGAAACTAAACCAGTAGGTGGTGTCAAATGACTGTTTGAATGACGGAGTCATTTAGTACTTCATTCAGCAGATTCGTTCAAATGGATGATTCATTCCAGAAACAAGGCAAGTGACTCACTTGATTCGTTCAAAAACATGGATTTATTCAACAATAAAACACTGCTGTGTTTCTTGGAGATTTTGCTCGGAATTACTTTCATCAGCGAAATTGAGTAAAAAAGTGTAAACAATACATTATCAGTCGCCTTATGTGTGACGTCAAAACAAATCTCTATTTTATATATGAAAATAGAATGGGTTGGGTTTTTTGTTGTTGTTTTTGTATTATGATATGAGAACATTAAATGCATGAAAACATGCCACATTATAATATTTTGATATTGATTCAGATTTTTACATTTAGTCATTCAGCAGACACTGGGGAAAACATCAAGCAATTAGTCCTAAAGAGGCAAAAACGACTTAGGAAGTGCTCATAATACCATATAACAGGCATTGTTCAAGTAAGTACAGGCTAGAAATGTCAAATAGTGTTGAAAGAGATGGGTTTTCAGCAGTCGTTTGAAAGTTGTAAGGGAGTTGGCATTTCGGATAGCGATGGGAAGATCATTCCACCAGCCAGGAACGGTGTGAGAGAATGTTCTGGAAAGAGATTATGTGCCTCTTTGTGATGGTACAATGAGGCGTTGCTCACTGGCGGATCTCAGGGTTTTCGGAGGGAGTGTAGATTGATAGCTGTTAGCGGAGAACAAATGTTGAATATTCAGAAACTAAACAGGATTGTTTGCTGTGAAATTTTTTAGATAATTTATATTTTATTTTGTGATATACCCACACAGTGACCTCCATAAGGATTGGGATAGCAATGACAAAACTATAATTAGCTATTGCAACACATACATGTTTTACCAAATAAAAGGGACAGCACTTTTAAAGTTGATTTTATTCAGATGTGAGCATATAGGTGCATCTCAAAAAAGTTGAATATTGAAATATTGAATATTGAAAAAAGTTACAGCTCATGAAAGTCAGAATCCATTATCTCAAAATATTGGAATATTTACATTTAAATTTCATTAAATGACCATCCCTACAGTATAAATTCCAGGTATCTCTTGTTCTTTACAAACACAAACATAAAGAAAATCATTGACACCCTCTACATAGAGTGTAAGTCATAGAAGGTCATTACTGAAAGGGCTGTTCACAGAGTGCTTTATCAAAGCATAATAATGTAAAGTTAAAAAGGTGCACAAGTAACAGGAATGGCTGCAAGCGTAAGAATAATATCAAGAAAAAAAAACGAGGAGTGGATTGAAGCTGGATTCAGTGCATCAAAAATAAAAATATTTCATGAGCTAGAAACTCTAATCATCAAAATTTTAAACATTTAAATGTTCTTTTTTTTCTTTTTTTACATTTTTATATTTATATATTTTGTTTAAAGTTTGAATTATCTGTTCCACTTTTATTTCATATGTTAGGGTTTACAGGGTTAGCGCTCAGTGTATACAGAAGATTAATTCATTTGTTTTGGTTGCAAAGAGAGAACAGAAATGGCAGATATGAAATATTAAGTACAATTAATTGTTTACTATGAAAAAAAAAATCAGACCCAGGAAAGCTAACAAAAAAGGTTTTTGTTTTTCTAATTAATGATTCAGGAAATTGTAAGTGAAGAGTTACATTAACCATCTGTTTCAGCTGATGCTAGTTTACGCTTGCCAGCAGGACATTTAATTCCACATAATGACACATAAAAGCTTTGTAGGATTTTGCCAGAAGTTTATTTTTCTTTAGTTTGTTTATCATAGTAGTAATAACAGAACAGCGGTGTTCCTGGGCTGAAGAATTAGGACAGCGTGTGTGCTTGTCACCGGCCTTTAAAGTCTAGTTCCTGTTTGAACCTGTCCTCATGTGGGGCCCTCTCTGGTGTCCGGTGAATGTCAACATGCGCTGCTGTACTACTACTGCTGAAGTTACAGGCGTCCAAGGTCATTCTCATATTAGCGAAATACCTTTTGAACCAGAAGGGAGTTGAGACGCTACACGGTAACCTCGTGTAAACAGCTGTCTCTGGAGTGTTAGGCACCAGGTGATTATGAAACGGCTCACAGCGGTATCTTTACTTTGAAAACGGTCCTCAAACACTGCTCTCTACATCACCCTTTTGAAAGGTTTTTCGTGCCATGTATGCAAATGTACCAACTCATAAACATTACAAATCCAAAATGACTCATTTTAGACATTCTTGGGATTATACTGCTGTTTGACTCATGTTAGGCTCATGTCAGGCACACACTTCAAAGCTGGAAATGTGTTTAAGAGCGTAAATCAGACCTGTGTCATGCTGTTTGTGCAGTTTATGTAATTTATGATCCATGAAGTGACTATTTTCCCTTCTAGGATCAGTCTTAACCAGTTGGCTCTGGTCCCTTGGCTTTCATTTTCTGTCTGCAAGACGTCTGCGCAGTTGATTAGCTTCGTGGCAAAGGAAAAACACGAGATGACAGCATGTTTCCGAAAGATCCTGCACCTCTCCACGGGCAGCACGTGGAAGCATTGTGCTATGAATAAAGTTATTCCGCTCATCTTGCCATGATTCAACAATAAATAATGTTCTTTCACACTTCTCTCTAAAACGAATGGCTTTATAAATGACATCATTACCCAAGCGAATTCCGTGTTGCTGTCAGCGAGGGCAAACGGAGTGAGACTGGTCTGATTTTCATTAAAATGCCTCATGTAGCCCGCTGTTAAGAAGGCACTCTGCTAATACAGCTCTGGCGTTTCTAGCCCTCTTTCTTGGGAGAATTTAATATGTCATTTGTTTTTAATAGTCGGTCAGTGTTGTATGCAGTCCCTGCGTGCAGCTGACATTTTGATCTATTCGAGCAATTGAACCTCTTTTACTATGTGGAAAAAGGCTTATCGTTCGCAAGCAAACTCAATTCATCACTTTATTATTCTCAAGGCTAGGCACAATTTATCAAGCGTCTCTCTGGATTCGCTGCTGGAGCACCTGTAGAAACATGCAGCTGTAGAGCTCCCCTCTGAACCTGATGAAACTTAATCCTGATTGGCTATTTGTAACCTTAATCTCCAAAGCTTCACTGGAGGGCTTGGAAGTCATGATGATGATAGTGGTGGTGGAGGTGGTAATGAGGAGAAGGGGTCAGGTTGCCTAATTTGGAGGGGGCAAATATTGGCACCCAGAGTTCAGTTCAGGTCATTGTGTATGCTAGCTGTACTAAGATGTTGTTCCCATGTATGCAGCTAACATTTTTCTTTCTTCAGATGGACGACCGCAGTGGGAGGTGGAGGCGAAGATCATCAGAGAGAAGATACAAGGAGTGAGTGGATACTTTCCTTTTTACATGTCAAGAAAATATTTACCAAAAAAAGCACAGACGATACACAAGACACAAATATGTCTGCAGACCCTTTCCAGTCTTTCTTTTCCTTCTCAACGTAAATGTGTTTAGCACTTGATAGATTACAGCACATATTTGCAGTGGGACAACTTTGATAGGTTTGTCTCAGACATCAATGATGTGTTGTTTAGTGAAGTTATGTCTCTTGTCTCCATCTGTAGTCTAGCATCGTGGTGGAGGTGCCTCCTTATCACAGTAAGACGGTCACTTCAGCAGTGCAGGTGCAGTTTTACGTATGCAACGGCAAACGGAAAAGGAGCCAGTCACAGCGCTTTACCTATCTGCCAGGTATCTATTCGACAGTAACTATTGTTGCTTGGTAGTCATTACTCCATGACATGATTCTTTAGAGATATTTTCAATATGCTGATTTGATGCTTAAAGCTGCAGTCCATAGCTTTTTGTATGTGTTAAAAATCTATAACATTTATATAATAAGCAAGTATACCATGAATTTATTTTTCAAACAGTGTTTTGTCCAGAGTCACTACGGTGCACCTATAATATTTGCTTATATGGACTGTTTTAGACTTGCTTCGGAGAAGCCCAGTACCTGCATGATTTGATCATAGATGTAAACAGAGAGAAGACCTATTTTAATATAAGATAATGTTACCAATCATATGAAATCACACATATCCACAAAATTGATCATTCCACTGCAGAAGAAACAGAAGCAGCATTTAAATGCATTTATGACTGTTATTTGTAGCCAAAATATAGCATGAATGCTTACACTTGCAGGCAAACTTATAACAGCAT
>JAUMHQ010000296.1:2002302-2013791 GCA_032361165.1 Enteromius paludinosus | reverse complement strand
GTTCTAGGGAAGAATAATAATAAAAAAAATCCTAACAAATACAATAGGGTTTCAGTGCTACGCACTCGAACCCCTAAAAATGTATTAAAGCTTAACTGCTTCAGTGTTTCTTTCCCACCTTTATTCCTCGTGGCCTGCTGCCATAGTATCCGTGCAATGTCACAGGTCCAGGCATGTTTGATCTCGGCGGTGCTGGCTTGGAGAATGTAGGTCTGATTCTTTGAAGTTCTCCTCCTGAACCAGACCTCAAACCTCAGAGCGTTCTCACCCGACGTCTCTGTCATACCCACATCAGCCAACTATAAAGACATTGGCATTCATATATCATCTCAAAGTTATTATTACGGCTTATATGAGACCGATCGGATGCCCAGATCTTAAAACTAAAACCTGATATTAACATAGGACAAGAATAAAAGTACAGTGATTTTCTGGAGATGGTTCCTGTCCCTCTAAACGTCACATGTCCTTTAGGTGTTTACCTTAAAAGAGTGCTTGTATATGTAAACATCTAGGCCACCCTCGATGCGTTTGGGTTTGCTGAACAGCACTAGATCCTCAAACAGGAACACATGTCTTTGGCACTTCTTCCTGCCATACCAAATTGTGAACTCATCTTGCCGAACCAACTGCCCCTGCTCTTTCAAATTCACCTGGAAAAGTGTGAAATAAATAAGAAATGGTAAATGTAGAAGATCTTTAGCTTTCCTATCGCTTGAATGTGAAGTGGTGTGTGTATCCGCTTACATCACAATCTCTGATAGCATCCATGGCGAGCAGATCATTGCCGTGGCGAAGCTGAAATTTGACCATCTCGGCGGCGAAACGCAAGTACAATAGCTCCTGCTCCTGGACTTCGCTCACCTCTTTGATCAGGTCTTTCAGCAGCAGGGCGTACTTGCTCATGCGCTGGATGGGCTTCAGCAGGTACGAGGCCAGGTCCATCTTATCCCCTAACTCCAGCTGCTTATGCTGAAACGGGAGAGAATTTGTGTCAGTTTAGCTTCATGAGGTAAGATGAATGCGCTTTGAGCAGTTCAACACAAGTGGAATAAACTCTACACCCAGTGCTTTAAGATTTTATTGAAAAACACCAACTAAAAGCTTATCATAGGTGGTTTATAGTGTGGCACTGATAGAGTTACTCACCCTAAAGAAGCTGTTTCCATGGCTGGCCAGAAGTGTGTCCGACTTTGGCTTGTTCTTGCTGTATAAAGCATACAAGCTGAACTGATCTTGCTGTGTTTACATGGACAAAACACAAGAGAAATATTTTAAGTGTCATCACCCACATTTCCACACTCAGTTTTGAAGAATAATTCTTTTGTTGATCCGGAAATAGAGGGAGGGAGCATTTTCCCAAATCATTTCCAGGTTGAGTTTTGTTTGGAAAGAATTTTTTTTTTGGTCTTTGGAATAAATAGTTTTATAATGACTTTTCAGGTTCATGTGGAGTGTGCAATAATTTCAGGGCAGGTTTTGCTGCTCCAGAAACATGTCATAAGTGATTTGACATAGTTTAACTGTTGCTGTAGGCCAAATTGCTTGTCTTTTTCTCTCTTTTCTCTGTGAATCATTGCCGTTGAAGCTTTCATAAATTAGAGCTCTTTAGGTGAGCCAGCACAATAACTGACCACAACTACAGAGAAAATAAAGGACATATAAGCTGGTGGTCTTGCATTCATTTAAAGACCTCAGAATCACTTCTTGTGGCTCAATTTGATTCCCACATTCATAGAGTGTGAAAGGAAAAGACAAAGTAAACACAGAAAAAGTACTTTTCTGGATGGTTTTATACTTGTGTTTGGTCAAGAATGAGTCAGTTATGGACTGGGAACAGACGAACGCTGACAGATTAAGCCCCTTTGTTTTATCTCCAATGAAAATGCGATTCAATTTGTGATCTTGATCTTTAACTTAATTGTGACCACTATTAGAACTGAAAATATGAAAAGGGTCCAAAAATATAAGAACAGTTCAAATTAATAGGCTGTTGAATTGAACTAAAAAAAAAAACAGATCTGAAGTCATGCAGTTCGACATGTGCTAGTTACTGTGAAAAGACTCTCACATGTCGTAGGAAGCAGTGGCTGACGCGCAGTGGATGATTGCAGCAGCTCTCAAGCTCTTTCAGGAAATACTGGCTGTGGAAGTCCACCAGCTTCTCCAGGTTTCCGAAGATGACGCTGCGCTTTCCACGCAGGTCCTGCGGCAGGTCAGCACGCTCCATCTCAGGGAAATAGTTGTCAATGATGTACCGCAGAGAACGCACATATTCCCGCTCCGTAGTTACCATCTCATCTACGATGTGCCGTAGTTTACTGAAAGGCAGAGAGAGAATGGACAATTAACATAAGGAAGCGAAATGAGAGCGAGGTCATATTATTGTTTTTTTGCCTTTAATTTGACTGGACAGTGTAGAGAGGTCAAGAAGTGAAAGTTCGAGGCGAGACTCAATCTCGGGACGGCGGAAGTGTGACTGTACTGTATTTAGGAACAGCATGTGTGCCCAAACATCATTGTCAGACTGTGTAACCATAAAGGACAGGTATTTTCACATGTCTCTCCAAGACGTCATATGCTTTCTCCCTGAAACACTCAAGCCAATCAGTTGTGAGAGTCCATAATCTTTAACTCAGACTGGATGGCTCACTGTGACAGTTTCCATTCTTTCATAAATCTTTTAGTTTTAAAACACAAAGTTTAACACATGCCCTTGATGTCGTGAAAGCAAACCTGAATGCTTAAAACAAATGACAGGCATAGAACGCCTATTGTCTGTCTTACATTCACTTACATTACCTTACTTCCAGCACTTTTCCCTTCTGACAGCTGAATATGGTGTGAATGTCCAGTACAGAGAAAAAACAGGAGATTTTTTAGCATTTACATTAATCTTACACTGGATTCTTATCAGAATGTTTTCATTAGCCTTATTTGCAATTACTGGACCACACAGAGCCAAACAGCATGTTTTTTTTTGTTCTGTCTGAAAAACTGTGTCAACATCCCCTCTGCACTACAATCTCAGAGAGTTAAGCTGAGAAATGTGTTTTGAAAGGAAAACACACAGAGATGTAAAGACCTCCCTTAGACATCTATATAATCGGCTAACTCCATCCATCTCTTCTGTGTGGAGGAGCAGAACACAAACAGGCTCCCCACCACTTTAAAGCCCAGAGGACCAGCGCCCACCTGGGAAAGTGATCTGTATCTCAGGCCTGTTTCCCAAGAGGGCGAAGGGGTGATCAGAGGGACCCACAGCTGGAAAACACATCCATGGAGATTCAGAGGGTTATGGGGCAGTAATCGTTTAATATGAGACATAAAGAGTTCCTTTATGCGCACATTATAAACATGATTTAGTCTGTATATGGTTTTTAGCTGGAAAACTTTTTTTAAAGATATAAAGGAATTTTCTGCATTTTAAATTTTTTTTTTTTTTTTACGAATAAGTAAAGGCTAAAGCTACAGTGTACATTTGAAAAATTCATGATTTTATACATTAATGTTATGTTGTTTACAAAAATAAATAATTTATTTTAATATTGTCATTGAAATACAGTTAAAGAAATATCTGGACATAATGTTTTGTATGGGTAGATTTTTCAGTTCAGCATTATAATGTTATATAAATTTATATATTCATCATTTAAATAATATAAAAAACGATTAAATATATGATTTAATCATGAGAAAAGAAATAGTACATAATTATTTACATAGTATGTTTAAATAAGTATTTATTATTTCTGTAATTTATTATTTACAGCTACTATAATTATAATAAATATTATGATAATTTTTCAGAAATGGCTTTGCTCAGAATATGTTCTTGTTTTTTTTGTTTTGTTTTGTTTGATTTGTTCTTCCATGGACCCTTTATGCCCCCCTAAGTGGTTCCCGGGGCTCAGTTTGAAAACCCTTGATCGTGTTCTTGTCTTGCAAAAACACTGTTTGCTAGGCTTAATATATTTGTCAGTGTTTTGGCAGCATTGTTGCTCATATTCTATTACAACAACACATTTTTTCCAGTGTGAATGTTTTGTGACACAGCTATCATAAAGTGGTAGATATATAGTAAGTGGTTTTAAGCTGAAGCATGCTTCAGTCGATGGCCTGCAGACCTCCGGGGTTGAATGTGTTTATATTACAGCAAGTGAGTGTGGGTTAGCACTTGCGTAAGTGTACCCACCTGCCCTTGCTGCGTGTTTCTGGTGCAGGACTCCCGCTTCGGTGTGAATCAACAGAAGACCATCCATGCATGGGCGGCAGTCGTGGGCTGTACGGCCGATCAATCACTTCAGTGCTGCTCACCTCCAGACCCTTAATGAACACCCCTGTGTTTCCTCTCCGTGCAGGCTCACTCAAAGTTCTCTGACAGGTCCCGTACCGTGAGCCAGATTCACTACCGGCCGTATCAAAGCTCTGGGTCTTCCGCAAAACCCTGCGGTTTGGTTCTATAGAAGTGAGGCTTGGGCTTGTAGCACATGCCTGCCCCTCCAGTCGTGACCGCTGCGGAGACTCGTCTGTGGAGATGCTACGTGTTAGCCTGTTGGATCTGACAGGGGTGCTGTGGGGGATTCTGTGCTCAATGCTGTATGGACTTCCTGTCGGGGTTCGGACAGAGTCACGGCTGTCCATGCGAATGCCTGATGGACTGCTAGGAGAGGAGGACATGCTGGACTGTGAGGAAAGTCTGTCCCTGCCCCAGCCTCCGCCGAATGCTTTCCGACAAGAGAAGGAGATGCTACTGCTACGCTCCTGAGGTTTAACGTTACACTCCGACTTCCGGCGAGAGGAGTCACTCCGAGTCGATTTGGAGTCGCTCTCGCGCCGGGTGCGTAGGGCCATCTCCAGCTTCTTCTCAAACATCTGCTTGGTCTCCTGACACTTGGACCAGGCAAACTTCCACTGCTTGAGTCCCTGCTCACTCTTCAGCTCCCCTGCGAGGTCCTTCATCTCCTGGAAGTGTGCGTCGGGGATCGGGGGGTGCTGATTGCGGTAGGTCTCGAAACACGTGATCACACTCTGACACTTCTCAGACATGCCACATTCCTCCATACTAACACACGCCAAATGACGCATGCCCTCTAGCGCCCATTCATACGCCTAAAAGTACAAGAAAAAGAAAAGAGTCAGCTGATGTGATGCCTACATTGAACAAATGTGAGAGATACATTAAAACCACATTTTGTGTATGGTGAACCCAGTTACATGTATATATTTTTGTCAGGGGTGCACAAAAGTGGCACGCAGGTGCGCATGCGTGACCAAAATGACAAATGTGCTGTGTAAATGAGTTCAGATTGACATGTTAGACAGCTGTTATTGCACAATCATCTTTCAGATTGTCTAACTGCAATACTGTAAGATTTCCATTTAAACTGAAAGGACAAATGTAGGCTATGCAATGTATCTAGGCTATTAAAACACAATTCATAACTGTGATATTTTATTTACTGACATGCTACTGCTGGCAGCTTTAAACCATCAGCACATACCGGCATGCCGCCAAAATAAAAGCTGGCTGATTTTAGTTTTGAACATGATGAAAAATCCCATTTAAAAAGGTAAATATTAGCATTTTATTTTGAACATGATAAAAATCGTATTTAAAAAGTAACATAAAATAATTGCATTTTTATTTTATATATATATATATTTTTTTTATTTTTACTTAAATTAAAATTATTTTCATTTAAATTCAATTTTAGTTTATTATTTTATTTAAAAAATGTTTTTTGTATTTTTACTTTTTATTGAAAACAACTACACAACTACAAATGTACTGAAGTATACAAGGGTACATGAAGTATAGAGAGAGTGAGAAATCTCCCAGCATTTCATTCATATGAAATAAAGAGGTTTTTAGCCAGCAGCTGGGAGGTCTGGGTAAGAAGGCTTAAACATGCAGCTCAGCAGCAGGAGGGCCTATAGTTTCAACTACGTGTGACAGCACCCTGCCACAAAGACACATGTCAACCGCTTTGCTAGCTGTCTTTCCATTTATGAGAAAATCTGATGGCCCCTTCTCACCCTCCAAAATGCTGTTACATCAACTGGGCGGCACTCTTGTTTTTAGACTTTTTTCATCAGCATCCTGGCGTGTAGGTTTCTATAGCGAGTGCTCCTGAGGATACGAGTGCTCACCGTGCTGGGAAATGAGTGGTTAAACTTCAGAGGGGATTAAAACAGATCAAACGCAACCCCCTTCTACCTCACACACATACACACTTCAGTGCTGACTGCAAACACAGGCTTGTGTTTAGACATTCCTGAGAAAGGAGCAAAACTCCCCCTCTTCTCTCTCTTTCTGTGCACACACAAAACCTCCACAATCTACTTTAGCTGCAATGTGACATGGTGACATCGCTTGGCTCCACAAGCCCTTCGGCTCTGTCTCTTTTTCAGGTTAGGGTGACACGGAGGCCACATGCCAGCGTATGGGCCTTTGGCACCCAGATACTAAAGTCTCTCACTAGAGCAGAGGTCAGAGGTTAGCTGCCCACAGTAACAATACACAAGTCTAAGAAGTGACAGAACAGATAGAGGAGAGAGACACATACAAAGAAGACACAAAAAGACGCAAATGCGACATAATTGATGAGTGAGAACCAAACGGTGACAATGAATTTTGAGGTCCTGGTTAACAGAGTCGTAAAAATGTGGTTCGGTTTCTTTGAAGCAATATTTAGGGTTCAAATTTTTTTTTTAAGTTCTTTTACAAATGGAAAACCACTTCAAAGGGATTATTAAGATTACTTAAATATTATTATTAATATTAAATAAGGAAGAAAAGTAGCAACAGAAAGAAAGTTATTTTTCTTCCCAAAATTTTGCACGTTAAAAAATGAATATGACTTCCCATTGTTTCACACTGCTTCCAAAACCTTTGTTCATCATAAAAAATGTCTGCATTTTTGCATATGTAGCAAGCATTTTGATAGGAAAGGATGATGAATACGAAAAAAATTCAGACTGTGCAAGGACCTTTAGTCTTATCAATCGGTTATTGATTAAATAGAGGAGAATTTAAATGTGAGCTTGCAGTTGATTGTGCAGGAGGAAGAGTTTATGCAGACTATTTCACCAGAAGATTGAGTACAAGCTGCAAAGCACAAAAAAGAAATAAAAGAAAAGACAAGACATGCATAGGTTCTGCAGAGAGACTCCAAACCAGCTTTCAAAACTAACCCCCTCGGTGGAAAAAATACCCCCCACCCCGCCCTTTCCCCATGATGAAATAAAGCGGATGCTTTGATCTATAGCCCAATATAGTTCCTCACTCTATCAGATGATGCCCGTGATACTGTGGGCAGGGGATGACATCATCGTTTGGTTGGTTAGCATGTGAGGCTCTTTGAAGTGTGAATGGTGTGTGGTGGGGCTCTGATTGGTGAGAGCAGAATTAGTTTGCCTGAGGGAGGCACCTCTAAAGGCCCCACTATTCAAGCCTGCACAAAGAGTGAGAGAGAAACACAGAGGAATGGAGAGAGAGTGTTAGATGTGCTAAAACACAGCGGTGGGAGTGAGACAGATCCAGTTTTGGACTGAGCTTTTGTACACTCCCATAAATGAATCTCTTAGCTGCAGTTTAAGTGGGTCAAGAGGAGCGTTTTAAACTTGAAAGAAAGCATCTATTATTATTTCCTCTAACAGAAAACCACGAAAAGGAGGAAAGGTTTTCATGACATCAGCCCCTCTCTGATCTCATGTCTGAGCCATGCCAAGAATGTGTTTTTTTTCCTGAAAGGACAGCGCACGTCAAAATGTGAGCGGGTATTATGCACACTGGGTTTTTAGGAGGCACAGCCTTAAATTCTTCTGACAGTTATTGCTCTGTAACTCACCAGGCCTGGACTCAAAGCACCAAGCTCTAACACAAGACCCTGGCATACTGCTCTGTCATTTCATTACGGCTGGAATGATCCACTGTTTCTGAGCTGCGCAGAGTAAAGAAGGAACGGCAAAATGGGGGAAAATGTAAAAAGAATGGGCTGTGGACCCTCCTGAGCCAAAAAGCAGGATCTGAATGAGTGAATCTGGAGAAGGAGGTTGAAAAGAAAAAGGGGGAAACAAATAAAGGGGGAACGCAAAAAAGGGTTGAAGAAAAGAGTGAGACGAAAGACGACTTTTTTAATAAAGACACCCAGCAGAGTGTAGGAAGACCAACCAGGAACTCACAAAAAATGAGTTCTCAGATTAGCAAAACAATTTAAAATAACACAAAAATTCAAAGCACCAGTCATGGACTAAATAAAACCAAATCTGGCTCAATAATTGATCACACTTTAAAATGATATTTTTAAGATTTAACACTAATAACTATTGCTTTTGCAAATTAAACTCAAATATTTATAATTTAAATACTGGTATGTGTCATTATAAAAAAAAATATAACTAAAGAAAAGCATGTTAAATGAAAGCATGATTTTCACATACGCTATCTGAAAGCTCAATCTAAAGTAATGCAAATAGAATGAAATGAATACTAAAGGACGAAGAAGAGGGATGGAGAGCACGAGAGAGACTGCACCTGTATGATAACTAGCCCCTGTGATTTTGACTAATTCAATCGAATAGTGGTTTTCAAAGCAAAAGAATGGTGCGTTAAACTGACCGAACCTAAAACCCAGTAAATGTCATTAATCTTAAACCGATCAATTAATGCCTGATGCTGTTGTATGATTGATGAGGAAAGCTTCAGCCGTTTTGTGATTCAGTTCTGTTTTGTTCTTTTGTTGTGCGTGTCAGTGGTGACGCATGCAAGTATGCACGCGCCGACTGTGGGGGAAACGTTTCTGTGTTTCCTATAAAGCTTCATGAATGTCAAAGCCGGTGGAATCAGGCTCAAAAGGAAGAGTTCAGCGATGGCATGCACACGCACACACAGAGGAGGGGACTCGCAGCCCGTGACAGATGCGATTGCGGCCTCCTCTCTTCGGTTTAATAAACGTGCTGCATATGTAGAGTTATGCGAAGCACATACACGCCAGCTGCTACACAGCAAAAAAGATCATGAAATGCTCTCTGCCCACTAAAAGCCTGTCGGAAGCACTGGGCCTTTTCGAGAGTTTCATTTCCTGTTTCCTCTATGTTTCAACTCCATTTCAGAAGCAGGAAAAAGACTCATAATGATGCAGATTTGGGTTAACTGCTGCACAAGAATCGCTACTTCAAAAGGTACAAGACGTGTGCCTATACAGAACAGATGGGAAACTAATTGTAGAACAGGGTCTGTTTCTGATATAGGAAGGTTTGGCTGGCTGGGGGTAATGATTGTTTGTTAAGAGGACTGTGGGACAGCCATGGACTGGTTGCCAGCAAGCTCTTGTGAGGACTATAAAGTTGCCACTGTCTGCCCATTAGTCCAATTTTATGACTAAAACAGGAAATAATTCTGCTTTGCTGGAGAGCATGTCTCACAAGTGTGAGACCGTTCACAGCTGAACAAGAGACTAGCTTCCAAATGTTAAATACAGAATTTGGACTGATTCTCAAAAAGGTTGAAGTATTTGAAGAAGAAACATTTAATTATTTAGCAGAAAAATCACTTTGTAGCACATGCTTCAAAGTGAAAACTGAGTATTGTTACCAAATAGGTATGACATTATAATTATTTCTCTTTCAATACATCTGAACAGCAGAAAAAAAAAAAAAAAGTGCAATCAATTGCCAGGTGTTTCATCATAAAAAAAGGAAAACAAGTCATGAACGTGACATCAGAATGATCACTTAGGCCCTTTTAATATTTATAATTGCTAGATGATAGCATGTTTCCCAAAGAAACATCCAATGTAATAGATGAAGCTAAAAGAAAGTGGTATCGCCAATTGTGTAAATTATTGAAAGGATTGGTCATTGGTTGGCACTTAGTGTTTGCACTTTAAATGAGTGTGCACCAAAAAAGATAACAAAAAAAATTTCACAGCAGCATGTTCTGTTTTGTTCTGTTTGAGTGAGTGTAATTTGATTGAACTGTGCTGAGGAGGGGGCTGGGAAAAGAGTTCTGTGGAGCGAGCCAATCATGCTGCATTTGAACTATCAAAGTGGCATTAATCAGCCCCGATCACAACACTGATCAGACTGAGTGGCTACTTAAACGCCCTCACACACACACACACACGCATGCACGGCCCCGGAAAAAGCTTATTAGGTCACGCAAACACTCACATGCCCTAAGGGGATACACATTAGCCAACCCGAAAAAGAAAAATGACAATCAAGACCAAACATTAAGACATTAAGACCAAAGCGGCTCTGTTTATACTTTCACTAACTGAAAAAGGGAATTTTTTATGCATAAAATAATGGCAAAATATGGTGTTCACAGAATTCAAAACCGTCTTGTTTTGGATGCACTTACCGATAATTTTTTTCTTATTTCAATAAATAAATGTAAGAAAAGATCATGTAGTTTTTTTAATATTTAAAAAAATCTATAAAAAATGATAACAAATAAATAAAAATAAGTCAATATCTTAATCTAGAATAAGTTGTCATTATTAACATTTTATGAAATTGTTGTCTATTTTGTAACCAATAAGTAAAAACATCAGTGCTCAGCTCTTTAAAGTGTTTTGTATGTCCAGCACATGCTATCCAGGTGGCTAATGAGTGCAAGGTGCAAACTCACCAGAGATTAGTCAACATGTCATTAACAAGCTGTGAACAGAACTCTGACAGCCCTTTTACTTTGCGCTCTTATTCTTTAAAGAACTATATACGGGCCACATGGGAGGTCAACCATCACACACATTTGTTTATAATCTTTCATTTCTTGGTAGTGAACGGGTGTGGAGGTCAGTGTTTTGTATCCACAGGTGCTAACCCCAGGTTCTGCCAAAACAAGAGCGAGACCCAGGGACTGAGAGACAGTCAGACCACCACAAAAGACAGACACACCTAATTAAGAGTGCATGGGGCCTGCTTTGTCCCTCAGAGTGCCGTCTCCTGTTGTCCATTGGGGGTTTGAGAAGCAATGAGGTGTAGAGAGGGGTCTAGTGTTTTTGGGGGGAACTGTCCAGAAATGGCGGTCTACATGGGGGGCACATGCCTCAGGCCCAGTCAAGCAGCATTATGAAAAAGCACATCCTTTAGTCTCTAAACGTGGACGATGGGGAGGAAAAAGACAAGGAGAGGCTCTTTGGTAAGCAGGGTCATAAATGCACACATACGCAATCAGTGGCATGTGCTAGAAGTGACTGGATAATGAGTTTTCCATTCAGGGGTCCGACTATGTCAAAGCAGTCACCTGCAAACTCTTAACCAATTAAACAGGGATCAGTCTGAACCCCTGCTTTATGCTTTACTGACCTCCTCACTTCCAAAAGAAACCGCAAGTCCAAAAAATCCACTCACTTTGACACTTTCTCAAATAGAAGCATCTGTTTGTGTGTCCACATCTGTGTTTAACTACAGTGAATGTTAGTTAATCATTGGGGAAAATGTGCACTCTAATATATCTATATATGTATTTGAGTGCG
>JAUMHQ010000296.1:1933443-1961292 GCA_032361165.1 Enteromius paludinosus | reverse complement strand
GACTGCCACGGTTAAAGTTAAATATCTTCGTTTGTGTTCTGCTGAGGAAACAAAGTCACCTACATCTTGGATGCCCTCTGGGTAAGTAAATAAACGTCAATTTTTCATTTTTGGGTGAACTATCCCTTTAAACCTCTGAGGCATTTATAGTTTTGTGATTTTCATCTTAATTTATGTCATTGAGCTGGTGTTAGCATTTGAACTTTGTTAAGAGTGTTTGTCAGCCAATCAGACCCTTTTTTAAATATTTCAGAGCCCTAACGATACTTTAGTGTCTCCACCACCTTTTGTAGGAATAATTACGCAGCAGCTCCGACTGGCAGAGTGAAATATCTCTCCTCTGGAATGTTCTCCTGGTCTTCCCTGGTTTTCTGCTCTGGAAGAATTGTTTTCTCTGTTTACCGGGATATCTGAAGATGCTCTCAATCTCTTCCACAGGGCCCCTCTTCTCTCTCTTTCTTTATGTGTTTGGCAGACAGAATCAGGAGAGCTGGCACCAATCAGGCCAGGAACTGAGGATGCGGGAGAGAGGATGCCACGGTGCCCAGGCCAAGCCACTCACTAGGGCATTGTTTTGCTGTGACAGAGGATTATTGTGTGTTTGTGTGTGCATGCGTTTGTACATCAGTGTGTATCTGCGCTGTCAACAGACCTCCTCCTTAACCCTAACACACCCCTGTTGTGTCTGAAAGCATCCTGCCATACGGATAAAGAGATGCAGGAGGAAGGACAATCTGACTCTCTTGCCAACCCCTGGAGTATGTGTGTGTGCGAATAGCTTCCTCTTATCAGTCTTTACACCTTTTTGCATCTCCGATAAGATCCTGTATAGTAGAAACACTTCAGCTTATAAGTGTGTTTTTATCGTTCCTGTTTTTCACAGGATTGCTTCACAACTTTTCTTAAAAATTGGTTAACTTTCTAATGTCTTTTTGCGAACAAAATGTGATTTGCATTTTAATATACACAGCCTTTCAAAAGTGTGGGATCAAATGTTTTATGTTTTTTCAGAAAAGGAAAATATTGCAATTTTTCTAATAGCCGTTTTCTAAATGTATTTCACTAAATAGTGAAAATTCTGCTTTGCATCACAAACATAAATTCAATTTGAAAATACATTAAAACAGAAAACAGTTCATTTCAATTATAATAATATTTCACAATATTACTGTTTGTTTCATGTTGTCATGCTAAGCACAGGGAGACATAAATAGTTGAATTCTTCAACAATGAGTTTATTTCCAACATATAGTGAAAAAATGACAAATAAGGATGATACTCAAGTGAGTCCTTATTTAATGTTCCAGCAGGTAGAGCAGCTGCAGGCAGGCTTTGGGCAGACAGGCAGAAAGAGAACCAGTGTTATGGTTGTAACCTCGAGCTCAGCGGCTTAGTGAATAAACTGGAGTCCTTATATGCAGGTGCATAGAATCAAAAAGCAGGTGACTGTGTAAGTGCCTGAGTCCTCTGTGGGTGTGAGTGACGGCGTGACACATGTATAATCTTACTGATCCCACATTTTTGAACGGCAGTGTTGGTATGAACTAACAACAGAAATGAATGTCCCACTCTTCAGATTTGTTTTTATAATCATGTCTGATTTAACAAAATGAACCACAAACATAAGCTGTGAAATAATAGAGGACAATAAGTGCAAGCTCAGAACTAAAGTTAAAATGATGTATGCTAGTGAGGACATGCATTAGATGGAGTGTTGTTATATAACTGAAATGTATGTCTCTGCATCTCATGCGTACTTCTGTGTGGATTGTGTGTACGTGTGTGTGTCTGTGTGTGGGTTTAGGTTTCTGAGCTGATGAGTGGTTGAGTGAATGAAACTGAATGAGTGGCTTTAAGCGGATCAGACTATCACAGCATGTCTGACACTCTCTCATCAGTTGTGTGACTCTGAGATCTCTATTCCTCTTACACACACACACACACACACACACACACTTTGATCCAGACACACTTAAGCACATTCATGCAACACAACACTATACATCTACACATTTCACACAACACCTTATATTCCTGAATTTCAAGGCACTATAATTAATACATTATCATTCTAGAGACACATTATAGATTATACGTGCAATATAGAAAAAAGCTAAATTTAAAAAAAATAATAATAATAACATGCATGCAATTAGTTTTTGTAAAGTTAGACTACATTAGAGTGACAAATGCTGCTTTGGCAACTAGCTGAATTTATTATATTGTATTTATTTCAGTTAATTACTTTACTTCGAGTAATGTTTTTATAGTTTTAATTTTAGTATCGGTTTTGGTTAACTGTAATAGCCTTGAGGCACGTATACTGAGATAAAAAAGCAATGTGCAGACAGCTTAGTCTACATTTAATACACACGAGAAGCAAACAAAGTGGTCTGAAGAGGTGACCTAGCTAGGATTTGGCGAGGTGGTAGCCTACTAAGTGTAAATCTAGCTGGTGTTAAACTGGGCTGCAAATATGAGGTCCCCTGTTGCTAATGAGGGGGTTTAGGCTGAGAGGTCCTGGCATAGCTGGAAAGCTTTAAACTGCCCTGCTGCTAAAAGGCATTTACCGAGGCAAGGGATCTTATTTTCACACCCGAGACAAACATGACCCTCAGTGTGAGAGTGTGTGTGTGTGTGTGTGTGTGCATGCCAGATGCTTTTTCGTGACTGGCTACAACGTAAGCACATTTCTGGGAACTATGATTGCCGCTGGCGGAGTCCCAGCATGCTACTGGCTGCTCTGATGGAGAAGGGAAGGACATGATCTCCAACACCAGTTACACACTGCGCACTCAGGATACTGGCCAGGAGTGTGATTTGCATGATGTTTGTTTGTGTGTGTGTGTGTGAGAGAGAAAGTGTGTGGTGGGGGTACACAGAGAACATTTAAGCAGGGTATTTATACAGGGTCATAATTAACAGTACATTAGCATTCCTTCGCTCTCATGGTAATGTGGTCATTGTCCCGAAAGAGTAACACTATCCTGAGCTCACATGAGCGGTGTGACACTTTATTACAGAGGAGACGCTCCAACCTCAAGAGATGAATTTACTTGTGTGTCTAATGGAAAGTCATTGCTTTCAGCACTTCATCTGAGTATATTCATATTTAATCATGTATCTAATAATAGTCATGTAATCACAAGAAAGTCTTATTTGGACAGTAATTGTTTTATGTTGAGAATAACTGTCAGAAACGGAATTGTCAGGGTTTATTTCACCGCTAGTAAGAATATTCCTGGCTGAATTTCCCTATTGTTTATTGTTAGGTTGTTTTTTGGGGGGTGAAACACCAAGGTCATACTGTAATTTAATTCCTGACTGAAAAAAAAGAAAAAGCAAACTCTTGAAATAATGGCAGCAACAAGCGTGTAAAAAATAAATGTATTCAGATAAATATAAATATTATAATATTATGCCATCTTAGTATTGCATATATACTATTAGAGTATTTATATTTTATTACTATTATACTATACTTATTACTATACGTGATATTTAATATTATATTATATATTAATTTTAGCTGTAATTTTTTTGTGTGCTTTCTGTATTTATTTTATTATTTATTAATTGCATCCGAAATAAAAGTTTTTATTTAAATAACATATAGGTGTGGGCTTTGTTTATTTACTAAACAAGAATAAGGCATTAATATGTGCTTAATTAGCACTAATAAATGGCTCATAATAGTAATATGCATGCTCATAAGCAACTAATAGGTGTAACTGTAAAATACAAAAGTTTATTTAGGATTTGATTAATAGTTCGACAGCACAAATTTTTTAAAATTCATTTTCAGTACTTATTGTGAACTCTTCTGTTGTTTCAAAATTCATTTAGTGGCCAGGGCAACATTTTGCATTTTCTTTGTTTTCACCAAATATTTATGCTTTATTTTTATTTCAGTTTTATTTTAATAAACTAAAATATTTTCCTGCTTTGGTTACCAATAACAACACAAGCTAGGGTTATAAGATCATCATACTAGTGTCATGTTTACGATCTGTAACCATGAAAACAAATGCATCTGAATAGTTATAAATTCATTATACATGTGTTATTTCCAGTCTGATCTGTTAGGCAGCATGCGTCCTAAGTGCTCTATTAGCACAGGGATTTTTCACTGTTTGTGCCACTATTACGCATATTGGTCATTATGAAACACTTTCAAAGACCTATCATCAAATCTCTTAACAATTAGATCTTAGGTGAGTATTCCCCAGATAAGCAGTCTTTCTAAAGCAGTTTTTCTATACATAATGTTCAGTGAGTGGCACTTGCCCTTCTATAAATGTTACTTGGATGCAGTAGTGCAGCAGTTAATGTGGCATATTGTTTGGACATAGCACACACATTGGATGGCTCATGTCTGTGGAACCAGCAGGAATAGCACGGCATTCTGGGTAGCATGGAGCAGAGAAAAGGGCAGTGGGGGACAGGCCGAAAAAAGGATAGGGTTGAGAGCGTGGACGTTAGCTTATGGACAAACAGACAGATGGACTAACAGATGGATCAGAGGTCGGTGGTGCTATTTGTATTGCTGTGGTACAGTATATCCTCATATCTCACCGCACTCAACTGTTTCTTTCTCTTTCTGTCTGCTTATCTCTGCTTCCATCGCTTTTTCCCTCAGTCTCTGACAGCAGAGTAGCAGAAGCAGCTGAGGCCGGTGACACATGTCAGCACAGAGATAGTGTATCCTCTCTGTCTGCCTCTTCCCCCACCGCTCTCCTCCTCTCTCTCCTTCCTCCACCTCCCGCCCAGTGGATAATAAGCACAGTGGTGCTATGCCATCCAGGGACACACACACACACACACGCACACACACACACCTTGCCTTTAACAGCATAAGTTTAGTATGCAAAGACACACCAACCACCACAGAAGCAACTGTAATGTGACATTATGAGTGTTATTGAAGCTAATAGCTTACCAGCGACATTAAATACGTACTGATCGTACTGGTTTTCATTTAGGCTGAGTATTCCTGGCTCCTGTAGCTATAGTTGAGCCAAGTGAGCATTAGAAGTGTGGAAATGACAGTTCAGGGTCTTGACATATACAGCTGGGCCTTACCAACTCTCCGATTTAGCCTAAGTGTATTTTGAGAGAGCTGGTTGGCGCTGACACCCAATACCCTGACTGGACCGAGCCGCACTCGGGAGACTGGGGTCAGGTGACATGCTGACTTAAAGCAATGTCAACACAATCATTCTGACAGCCTTTTATTTCAGCAGCTCCAACACCAGCAGCTCAACACAAACACACACACACACACTTTATCTGTGTTTACGGGATAATGTGTTGTGTGATGCTGTGGAGAGTTATGACACGAGATGACCTCCACTCTTAAATTCTGTCTCGGCTATAAAACACACATGCACTTCAAAAGGATTTATTTCTTCTGGACTAAAACAATTAAATAGGCATTTGAAATGTCATGTAATGTTGTAGACAAGGTAGAGGTATCATGGTAAATGATAGGAATGCACATTTTTAGATATAGCCAGATAAATTTAAATTGTTTGTTCAATTGAATGAAAATTCAGAGCATTTTATTTAATGCAGTTAATTTATTTTTTGGGTATATTTCGATTATTTTGGTTTTGTTAATATACACTTTTTTATGGCTAATGCTGCAAATCAAACAATGATTAAAAATTATCTATTAAAATAATAATTTCTATTGTAATACATTTTTTCAATATAGTTTTTTACCTGAGATGCAAAGCTGAATTTTCAGCAGCCATTACTCCAGTCCTCAATGTCTCTTCAGAAATCATTCTCAATAGCCTGAATCAATGCTAAAACTGTATGTTGTTTTACCAGAACATTTTTTTTATCAATTGGAATATATTTTTAACCCAGATCAAAGGGGACATTTGTTTGTGAATTGGATTTATGCTGTAGGCTATGTATTGTGATTGTGGCCTGCAGGAACATCACTAGAGGGACAGGATGTTTATTAAAGGATGTGATATTATTCTGTGGTGCACAGCTTTTTTCAGTTTGTTTGGAACAACAAAATGTTCAAAACACTTGATTCTGAGCATACTGACAGACACAGACAGCAGCCAAGCCCCACAGTCCAGTGGTCCAGACAAGACACATCATTCAGTGGCTCGCCGCTAATTGCCTGATCGTTAAAGTGATGCTATTCCTGGAAACAGAAGAGCTCTGGGAGCTGCGGTTTTGTTTTAATTAGTGAGCAGCACGAGCAGTCAGGCAGGTGAAATTGAGAACTGTGCTCGTTTTCTCCTCTTCTTTCTGTTTGTTCATTTAACTGCCGGCAGCGCTTGTTTTTTTCCCCTCCTCTGTCTCTTTATCTATCTTACCATCTCTTGTTTTTTTTCTCTCACTCTCTCACTTGGTGTTCCCTGAAAGTACTTTGCGGCTTGTTAGTGCGCAGGAGGGTTGGTGCAGTGCCCTCAGGACTACAGCAGCAAGGTGACATCTATCAATTTAATGCGTTGGCATGCTATAAATACACCTGTCAGCCCTCCCTGCACTCCACCCTCCTTTAGTCTGCCTCTCATGCTCGCACATACACAGAGCAGCTTGTGACAGCAAAGGGAGGAAACAGCTGAGCTCAGAGGGATGGAGGGGTGGGGTGGGGGGAGAGTGAGCAAGAGAGAGTTTTATGTCTCCAGTTCATGCTGTCACTTCTAGAGAGGTCTTAATTACACCGCTACAGCTGTGAGGAAAGGAACACAGACTGCCAGAATCGGCAGCCCCCCGCTATGATACAGCGCTACTGCAGGGCCGCACACATGTAGTCTTGCAGCGAATGTGCAACATTGAAAAACTTTATGCAGTAAGGCTCGTCGTTAACATTAGCTGTTGCTCATGGTATCGTGAAATAGATCAGCGAACTATACTTCAGAGCATTAATTCATCCTGAATTATAGTGTAACATTTATTAAAATCATTATTTCTCTCTGGTCATGTATAATGTATTTCTCCAATTGTTTAGTCTTCTTAAACCCCACCTCTTTCTTACAATTGGCTGGAAACAAACACTTAGCCGAAATGCCTCCATTCAATCAACAGTGATTTATGCCACCTTGTTGCGATTTTAATATATATATATATATAAAATTGCATTTAAATTAATGCAACAAGTAAGAAACTAGAACTCATCAGTTCAAGCAATAAAGCCATTTTATTTACACGTGCACAAATCCTATGAGACCAGTAGAAATGTCTTTGAGAGATTTTCCAACACTATATATACTACTATATCACAAAATAGTTACGAATACTTGAAGTACGTGTCATTCTGCAACTGGTGCCCCTGACCTGGCATCCCACGCACTTTTAAGCTTGTGACTCTTAAACTAGAGCGAGGCCCGTTAGCATGTAGTAAATGGTTATTGGAAACCCGCAGTGCCTGATCTCACTGCAAGGTGTGAGCAGACCATTTGACCCCCTCCTCTTTAATGCTTTCTGGGAGAGAAGGGCATTCTAACGCGCGGGGCCTGCCGAGCTGTGACGTCAGCTGACATTCTGATGACACTCAGAGGGTATTAACAGATGTGTCTTTGTCACAGTCACTGGCATGGTAATAGCTTAGCAGCTGATTGGGTTGCAGGGCTAGTGTTACGGTCGCCCCGAGCACCTGTCTGTTTAATGAAGGGAGGGGAAGAGCTAAATGAGCTGCTTTTGGCTGCTCTCTCAGGTACTTACGCATTAATGCGCTTCTCTCGTCGAGGAGATGAACTCTACAGAAGGCCATTTTAGCTGATGCTATTCAATAATGCTCATTTCCCATCCTGTCTATGTAGCATTTAGTAACAGATGCTTTTTAGTGTAATGGTTAAAGGTGTTTGTGTAAAAGGTTCCAGGTTTGATCTCTGGCACTGGAGTGTTTTCATTTGTTTGTCATTTAATCATTAAGGGCCATTCACACTAAGAAAATAAAATTATACAACAATTTTAATAATTTATTTTCTTTATCTTTACATTTGCGCTGTAGAGTTCACTTTTATTGAAGACTTTCGGTAGAACAATTATTAGTACTTTATAGTTATAGAGGTATTAATTATTGTAAATATTTAGATTTAAATATTATAAATGATAAAACATTTTTTACTTTTGGGAACTAAAACTTATTATCCCTTGTTTCTCATTTTGTTATATTTAAATATTATACATTTTGTAATAATCTAAGTTATTATAAAGCATCAATCTATTACGACAGATTTCGTTTTTTTTACTTTTTGAACAAAAAAGTACTGTCTCTTTAAGAAGGTTTTTAATGCACACAAGTAGAATATGTTTGTGGATCAACAACCTTTGTTGTTCCTGGAAGCACCCAAACATAGTCTTCCTAACTCTAACCTTAAAATGATTGGCTGTTTGGAATGTTTTTCCAGAAACAAAAAAGGGATGGTAAACTAGAAGAGGTTTTATTTGTGTACATCATTAGTGTACATAGCTCCAGGTGGGCTAATTGGTCTCTTGACAAAGGACACAAAAGATTCCCTCTTTATGAGAGTGTTTTGTGTTCATTTGGTTGTCAAAATTGCAAAATATCTTGTTTAAAATTGCATAGCTCATTATTTCACGTGAAGTGATGAACTAAAGCAGACTGGAGGAGAGATTCAAAGCACACATCTCGTACCTGTTTCCGGACAAGCAGCTTTTTACCACAGTCATCTGTTTTCTCCCCTAATTAGATGTGGTGAAATGTTTACACCATTCTTAAAGCAAAATGATGGTAATTACAAACCAGTTTTTCCTCACTCAGTGAATCATGCGATGTCATCCCAGTGGGGCTTGGTTTTCAAAGCAAGCATGCACCACAGATATGTAGTTTATTACATCCCTGTGCTCTCGCTTTTCATGTCTTTTGGTATTTTCAGGTTCTGAGCAAATATTCAGAATGTTTTCTTTGTTTTTTTAAAGGTGGCAATTTTAATAATTATACTGATTGAACACTTTGGTTGTCAGTACTCATCCACTAATAATAGCAGGACAGGCAATGTGTGTGTGTGTGTGTGTGTGTGTGTGTAACAGCAATTATTATAATGTTTACAGTATTATCAGTTTTACTCTGCAGAATAAAGCTCTTTTGGCTCAGACTATGAGTTGGCTCAGAGTATGCATAACAATTGAGTGAAGTGAGAGAGTAAAAGAAAAAGAGACGTGAGGGTGACTTAGAATGTTAAAATGTGGTTAGGCGCTGAGGTTTGGGGATTCCTGCCAGGAGCTGTCAGAAAAAAAAACACCCAGTAGAATAAAAAAAAAATCCCAGTCTCAACGTCAGGAAAGAGTAAAGCTCTATATTTATGTTCTCCTGTCTATATCCCAGGGTGTGTTGTTGTTTGGTTTTAGATAATAGATCCGAACTTTGCTTAGCGAAGGCATTTCTGCTGCTTCAGGAAGCCCCCCAGCAGCATTTGCAGAAGTACTCTAAACGCTGTGGTTACCGCACACTGCTCGTCTCTGGGTTGATGTTTTTGCTTGTTTATGGTATTGTCATGAAAATGCAAATAGTGTCCACAAGCATGTAGTGTGGAGAGACACATGAAGGTTTAAGGAAGGAAGGAATAAAATTGAACAAACACAATAAAACTCTCTATTTGGAGGAACCAGTTACTTTACCCTTTAAAGGTTTGCACTGGTCAAGACTGAATTAATTTGATCAAGATAATACTGCAGAATATGATTACGCTTCAAAATAGAAGTTTACATTTTGAAATTAAAAACTGTTTATTGTGCTTTAGCATTCTTTTTCAAACAAAACCTCAAGTTGACCTCATCTAGACACAGCTGGAGGTCTTGTGGTTTGTTTTTGTTTTTTTGACTGCTGCTACCCATTTTCTGATTGGCTAAAAAAGCACAGGCCACTCTTCTGACTCTTTAACGATGGGTGTCAATGCTACTGCCAAGGCCTCCCTTTTGCGTATCTTGGCACTCTTTAATGCCTGCCGAGTCACCAGATTTAGCTCAACATCCATAGAGACGGCCACACCTGCTTGGACAGGTACTGTTAACAGAAAAATCAGAAAATAGATGATGAAGCAAAATCCACTGCAGCGATTAATCTCCACGCATTTTCTAATTGTGTCACACAGGCAGATTTCATCTTTGTATACATTCTGTTAATATAAAACAACAGTATCATTGTGAAGTGTTTTTATATAAACTGGCTGGAAGTATTGGATGTTAACATTCGGTTGAGAGCTGTGACGACTTACTGCTAGCTGAGTTTGTTAATAAGCTAGAGGTATGTGGCTTGCTGCCACTCTGCTTGTGGTGGGACAGATTGGGCAGGCCACGGTGAGGTATGATTGCTGAGGAGACCAAGCGTCACCTGGCAGATGGGCCAACTGTGTGTGTGTGTGTGTGTAATGATAGATCTCTGCTCTTCAGAGCACTAAGAAAGAGAGTATTGGATCCCTCCTTGACAGAACTTTTTTAGTTTAAAACAACAATAGTGAGATTTAAGTGAAAATGAGATAACTAGCTAAAACATTTTTTAGTTCTAATATAAAAAATTAAAGCTAAAATAAAAATGCAGTTAAAAAAAGATAATCAATTAAAGCTAAACAGAAAAGCTAATCAAATATTTAAAAGAAAAGCAAAATGATAAAAAAAATAAAAAATTTAAAATATGAAATAATCATTCAAAACATACTATAATAGCTTTTTGTTCCAGTATAGTACAGTCACCAGTGATTTAAGCAGCTCAGCATTCAAGCATGCAGCATTGGGCTTCAGTAATGCTTTATGAGTGCCACCTACTCAGCTAGTATGCCTGGTACCATTATGCAGTGGACAGGGGAGGAATATTATACCCGGGCCCCAGCTTGTGGCCTACAAAGAGACACTCAGTGTCCGAGAGCATGAAAAGACCATTAAGAAACCTAGGCAGCTGCTGCTGTCGGATATGAAAGACAACTGCTGTGAACATCACTTCACTTCCCTCTCCCGGCCAAACATTTCCTGCCTTCTCCTCTTGGTCTGGTCAGCCTGTTTCTACACTGTGCACATCACTTTCTGCTGAGAAGCTTTATATCTATATCTGCATTTGTAATCAGATAGAGACATCAACAGAGAGAGGAAAAGGACATATAGAAAGAGCAAAATACCCATCAGTATATGTCTTTATTTAGGACAATGTGAGATAGAGCCAGTAGAAGTGGAAATGAAAAATAGTAAGATGCTGTTTGAGTGGGTGAAACAAAACATAAAAAATTACTTTCATTACTCATTTTCTGCCTAAATTTCTATTTAATAGAATTTATAAATATGACTTGTTCTTCACTTTCCTTCTGCCACAAAAGCATATAGTATAGTCAGCTATAGTCATGTCATTTACTTATAAAATACAAATCAATGGACAAAACAACATTTTTTGTATTTTTGGGTGTAAGTTTTTTTCATAAAGTAAACTTTTCTTTAGAGTAATCTGTTCTTTGTTCATCTGCTAGTCATGTAAACCATATGAAACACTATAAATATAATTATGACCATTAATTCTGATAAGAGCTCTCTGCTACGTAACCTTGCTGGTGTTTTTAAATGTATTTCGTCACTTTCCTAATTCTGGCTGTAAAACAGGTGTTCTTGATTTCTGAAACCAACAAGATAAAATGAATACAGGCATGTATTCAGCATTGCCTACACACATGCACCCCCTGCTGCCATAACTACCGTTCTTTGAATGGCAGGTAATGAAAAGTGTTGGCTGGCTAATCCGTGACGGAAGGCAGTTTCATGCTAGTTTAGCAGTGATGAGGGTCCGTGTCTTTTCTTGCTCCCCAGTCTTGTTGACAGCCATGCCTCTCGCTCTGTCTGATGAAGGAGAGAGAGAAACGTCCCTGATTACACGCAGAGGCCTGTAACATATGCCAGTAAAGCTGATAAGACATGTCAGCGGCCTGGTGTGTCATTAGTGAGCATTGTTGCGATGGATGACAAGCAGACCGTGGAAGTGATTTAAAGACAGGACAAGCAGTAATGATAGAGAAACGTGGGTTGGAGTTTGCTGCTGCGTGTTTGTTTGTCTTCGCTAAGGTTAATTCCTCTTATGCCTCAAAAAACATACATTTTTTTGTGAAAATGTGTACTTTTTTGTGTCAGGTGCACTTGTGCATATATTACATTGATCGTTTGTGCACCAACTATTTCTGACAAACGTTTTAAGAAAATGCTGGTTTTTGACTATGTTTGATCAAAGAAGTGCAGCCTTAGCGGGCAGATTAAATTTCTTTAAAAAACATTTCAAGGGGTCCTTGATTATGCTTTAATTTTTAAAAAGTTATTAAGTTGCTGTTTGAGCATTAAAAACATTTGCAAAGTTACAACGCTCAAAATACATTGCAAAGGGAGATATAATTACTTTTTATAAAACTCACCTTTTAAGGCCTATACAGCAAATGGCTGGTATAGGGAATAAAAACAAGCTACTTTGTTGGTTTGAGACATCACAAACCCTAAAATTTACATAAACCCTGCTCCCAGAAACATGCAACAATGGGGGTATTAGTAAGGGGCGTGACATTTCACGACAGCATGCACTAGGCTGTTAGCAAATCACAACAGACTGAGCCAGATAACCAATCAGATCCCATTGTGTATTTCTAAGGGAGGAGCTACATAGAACCAGGAAATAGAGTCGAAACAGTATTGTAGGTACAATAAAGGTCTCTTTTTTTTAAGGGAAACACAAACATATCACAGTGTCCCACAGAAACAAAATCAAGCCTTTAAAAATCATATGTAACAAACCACGCAATCAAGGACAAAAGGTTGTGCACTTATTTTATCCATTGTAATAAACAGCTGTTGTACTGTGAACTTCACTTTGATGAAGTGTCAGCGCTTCTATTCTGACTTCAATACTCACCTGTTGTAATATTTATAACTTTATAAGACAGGCTGTTGGATTTACACACCTTCAATTTATTGAAGTTGAAGAGCCCTTTGTCACATCATGTGTACTCTGTACTAAATATTGCTACCATAATGGCATTTATGGGCTCATTTTAACCATAGTGAGGTGACACATTCTGATACAGCAGTTACTATAATGGTGCAATAGGGATGTTGTTGTCTTTATGGATTTCTATATACGAAGCACATCACAGTCCTCAACTTTTATATGGGAATTTTAGAGTATATCTTGTGAGTATCGTGCATGTTTTTCAGACTGTATTAAAGAACCGGCCCGTGTGTCTTGATGGAAGCTAGCTTGCATGTAGCTTGGCAGCCCTTCCAACGGAATAGGTAATGCTGAGGGAGACTTGGCTCAAAAGACTGAGAGCGCATTAGCAATTCAAACACAGAAGAGGTGTCTGGAGAGCTAAAAGACTGCAGGATGAAAGTGCTTACATTGTTTTTGCTGGGGATTTGACAGCCGATGGTCACTGCTTTATACAGAAGCGTGTTGTTAAGTCATCCACACTGACAGGCATTTCATCCTCTTTTCTGTCAGTTCTTTCTCTAATGCATTAGCAGCTAAATAACACAGCCTGCCCTTTAACTACTCAAGATTCAAAGGATGGAGAGCATTAGATATGTGATCACAGAGAGCGGATGTTTGTGATAAACTACAATGACAATTTCATCAAAGTGTACAAAGCTGTGATGAGCTGGAGAAGTGATGTATGATTTGTGTGTGTGTGCGCGCGTGTGTTTGGCATTGTTGTTAAAGCTAAGGCCCAGAAAGTGGAAGGTTGTTTGGTTTAACATTGAATCTTCCAGCAACGTTTTTTTAGGAATCTGATTAGGACTGTAATACGTTTAATGAAACACAGTACATGTGCACTGCACGTAAATATGTCTCTGTGTGTCTCAGTATCTACTACTCTTATTACGGTAGTTTGGCAGCTTGCTGTAAATAACAGCCTCTCCATTCCAATCAGCGAGTGTCAGCACTACCTACACAGATATTAATGAGAAACATACAGGCTGTGTTATACTCAAACACTCAACATTCACACTTACACCTCAGAGACAGGCTGCAGATTTTACTCACGCACACATACTGCTCCAGGGCTGGAGGAAACGGGTTGTGAACTTAAGGTTTTCAGTTGTTCAGCAGGAACTGAAAAATGAGGAAAATGCTTTAGATCTCTGTCTGTCAGGGGAAACAATACTCTTAATGAATGTAATGATAAATGACTAAAAGATAAGCTTCAAACATTCCCTACAGTCAGAAAACAGATTGTTTACTCCTTAATGTACTATCATTTAAGAGGATGTTAAAACTCATTTACTTTTTAATTTTTATATTAAAACTGATTTATATTAAATATAGTATTTTATTTATAACATTCACTTAAAAAAGTATATTTTATATATAAATTATATAATTTAATTATAGTAATTTTATCAATTTGTATTGTTTGTATTTTTGTTACTATTATTCTGGTAACTAAGGTTAATTAGATTTTAATAATGCTTTAGTAAATACTGAAATTAACATTAACTAATGAACTTTATATTAAAGCTTCAGCTATTTCAGTGCTATTAGTGTTGCTCTGCATGTATTATTCTTGTTTATCTGCACTTTAATATTGAACAGTTCCCGTAATTATCACATCACTCACAATGTGATCCTGTTTTCAATTGAACTGTGTGATTATTAAACAAAATGAGTTTCCCTACAGATTCCAATTCATCTTTGTTTTTATTTTTTAAATGACAGGTTGAATGCATTTCATGTAAAAATTAAAAGAACGATAGTTTGACAGTTCATTTCATCAGTCTGCTTCTTGTTCTCTCTCTCTCTCTGCTTTTGCCTGGAATCCAAACAGATGCTTCACTTTCTCAGATATGGACCATCATATCTGTCTCAACTCAAGTGTTTGCAACATCACTGCAGGTGCATTATCTTAGCAAGGTTAAGAGAGCTCACGGATGAAAAGAAACAATCAAGCTCACAGTCTGTGGAATGTGAGGGTTGGTGTGGGCTGCCCGTACAGTCTTTGTCAATAGGAGGTAAATGAGACTGGCAGTCAAGACATTTTTGTGCTTACAGAGCATCCCTAGTGTTTCTCTGATCAGAGAAGATTAGATCTGAGCGAACAGCACAAACGTTGCCAACAAACTGAGCAATCCACTTTTACATCATGTTTGTACTCCTCAACGCATCCGTGTAATCTCAACATACCAAATCTGCACAGGAATGAGTTTTTCGTCAACACAGTTCTTTGAAAATTATTCACTTCCTAGTAAGTGCGTTCTGTAACATGGTATGTTTGTTGTACAGGGCATGTGGCTACCCCCATACCCCTTCACCAGCCCAGCCTGCTTTCCGATTGGCGCTCAGATAAAGCTGTAGTGTTTTAGAAGCCGTGTCCGACCCACACAAAAGACACTCTAATTTAACCACCGTAATCAAAACACTCTGAAGGGAAGGAAAGGGTTGGAGATGGTTATCTCGTCTTTCATGATAAAGGTCAGACTGCTTTGGAAAGTCTCACACCCCCATGTACACAGTCTTGAAATGGTTCACTTCAAATCAAAACTCCTGTCAGTTACCATTGAGCTGACAGATTTTACGTGTGATTTACAAAGAACTTCTGAGAAAACACACACACACACATGCTGTGAACCGTGTAGTCATTGACCTGTGAACCTTTCAGTGTGACTGTTAACCTGCCATTTATTCCCATTGTGAGGGTGCGTTTCTGTTGAAGCTGGACTTCCTCTCACTCATCTCAGAGTTTTAGCCCCCATAACCTTCAACACCTGCTCCTGCTTCTCTACTGCTGTTTGTTTTTGGAGCAGCTGCAGACCTGCTAAAGAGCTAGAAGGAGCGTTTGAGCCTCTCGCTGGCCGAGAGGAAGTCGGTTGAAAGCACAAAGGTCATTTGGGGGTCGAGAAAGAAGAACAGGTGTGGGATGAGGCACTAATCGCACATCAAAATACCTCATACCTCCACACAAAACAAACAAAACTGTGTCCTAAAGGAAGAGGAACAAGCTGGAAAAGTGAGAACAATCATCTTGATTCAATAAGGTTATGGTTTAAGAGCTGCGTGGCAGTGGTTGTTTAAGCGTATCAAGTTTTATCCTTTGTCAATCTTGTAAACGGCAACTAACACAGTGACAAATTACATGTATGTTTTGCTATTTATTCTCCTAGCAGCTAAATTCATAGAAGCAGATATAGGAGCCACCTATCTCGCATTATGTCATTCAAGAGGTGTTGGAAAGACATTTTGCAACTCAGGAATTCTACGTACTGATTTAGTGGCATGTGGACTTTGCCAGATTTAATTTAGTGTGACACCAATCTAACTTGGCTGAAACAAGAAACTGTCACCCTTACCCTGTGAAACCATCCACCTTCTGAGGTTGTGTCAGCTCAGTTGTCTTGACAGACACATCCTCAGGCACACACACACACACCACTCTTATCGTTTGCTCTGGAACACATGATCACCACATTGCTGTCTCAGGTTCACCTTGAAACTTAACAAAGAATACAACCGCTGAGGTGTTGATCTGGAGAACTAGATGTGGTCTGTGTGTGTGCTATAGTTAGCTATAAGGGATAAAACTGTCTACAGAAATTTGCTACATCTCACAAAACCTGCTTAAAGTTTGCCCGATCCACAGTTTGACCAATTTGAGGTGTCCTTGGGTGACCTAAAGAGAAAATTTTTGTACACACACATGTATACTGTATATATATTGCGGGGTAATTGTCTTGTATGAGTGGATGAATCAGTGTGAATGAAATGAGTGTGACAGATTTAAACCTGCTGAATAGATTAAATATGCCAATCATCCACACTCCCACACCCGCATCTGAAAACACACACAAATGTTATTAATGTTTCCTCACACTACTTTTCTCTCTCTCTCTCTTTAGTCTCACACCTTTTTGTCCTTTCTGCTTGTGCAACATTCCATAAATTACATGCTGAGAGTTGCTCTTTAATTTGTTGAAAGTATGCTTCACTGCCTCAGGCTCGCTCGCTCTCTCTCTCTCTCACACACACACACACACACACTATGCTGTCATAATAAGGTCAATATATATTCGTAATAGCTTTGCAGATGCAGTAGATAGTTCTGGAATATGTAGCTCCAGTAATTCCTGCAGGCTGTCAGGGAGCTTTGATTGACAGTTTGGCTGAGGGGATGTGAGGTCTGTGAGGCCTACAGTCTCATCACTAATGCATGGTCTGGGCCAGTAGCTTGCTTTAACTAAACACACACACACACACTCTCTCATCCTGTGTGTGGTGTCAGGCTGCCAGTGCACTACTTTGCACAGTACTTTCAGTGCATGTAAGTGTTACATAATTAATGGTCACAGTGTCCATATGGGGTTAATATATATATATTATATATATATATATATATATCTTCTTATAAGATTCTTGGATTATGGTTCTTTTAAGAACTGTTCACTGAAAGATTTTTTGGGCAACCAAAACTTGCTCTTTTATGGCATCTCTGTGAAAACCCCTTTTTGGAACCTTCATTTTTCAGTGTGTATAAATATTTACAAAAACTGTTTTGTCATTTATGCCTATGCTCGGTCTCATTATCCTTCATTAATCGCTGCAGTATGCTGATTTGGTGATTACTTGTTTGAAATATGTGAAATTCTTTACTAACACTTTTTATCAGTTACATGTGTTATTTTTTAATAAAACTATTAATTTCTGTCAAAACAAAAATATATATTATAAATGAAATATATACTACATTTTAGAACCTAAACATTTGAACAGTCATCAAATGCACACATAAAACAGAAACCTGAACCAGATTTTATTACCCATAATGCAAGCATCAGGAAGTAACAAATTCCCTTTACAAGAAATATAAGTTCCTATACTGAATACGGTTTTTTTTGTTCTTCCCCTGATAATTACATGAACAGGGAAATGTTTCATATAATTAAATTTCAACAATAAACTAGGTGTGACTATTCATGCTAATACTGTGTATTTGCAAACATTTTGATGTGTGCCCAAAACCAGTTCTCAGGGCAAAACTGCTGCTGCTGTTATTCCTGAAAGACATAAATTGTTGGATAAATAGTTGAGCCAAAAACTCACCCAAAACAAAAATTTCCCCACCCTCATGTTATTTCAAACCTGTCAAAAGTTAGTTTGAGAAACATATATTGTTTTTTCTCCCATTCAGTTGGTTATCTAAACTGTTTGGTTATCAACATTCTTCCAAATATCTCTTTTTTGTGTTCTGCAGACGAAAGTAAACCATACAGATATTGAGCAAAATGAGGGGCAGTAAATGATAACTGAATCTTTAAACAACCAGAGACTTCAAAACGACCAGAGAGAACATGGAAAATTTACAGAGCAGTTTCCTTTGGCAGTTTGTGTCTGTGAACTGAGAGTTATTAGGGGGAATGGGAATTAATTTACAATTTTCTTCCTTAAAAAACATTCCATGATTAATGAGGGGTAATTTCACGCTCAGAGCTTCAATTTCCCCCTCAAATTATGTAAATTCCCCTATGCTTCATCATCAGAACTGATCAGTGCTAGCCAACTCTTACCAAGCTGACAGGCATGCTCCCTCTCACCTGACTTTAAGTGTTACCATTAGAGCCTGGTGGCATGAAAAATGCCAGAACTGGACAGAACATTTCAAATGGGAATTAAACAAACATGCAAATGGAAGCTAAGAGTATCATTATATGGTCCGATGAAGAGATCTTCGCTAGGCCACTGATGCTGTCAACGGCATGTCAAAAATCTGGTTGGGTCTTCATTAATCAAGCAAAACCACTGACATTTTCATAACTTCCTCTGCTCACTAGAGGAGGAAATGTGGATAGCTGGTTTATAAATGCAGAGTGATCCTGAATGAGGCCAACAAAAACAGAGGCTTCTTTTAGAACTGTGCTCGCTTTTCTGAACACACAGACCGCGTGTTTTACTGATAGAAAACCCTCTTGAATGATCATAAAGGTGATACATATAGATTCTGTGCTGTCTTTTGAATTAATATAATTGCTTTGTATGATAAAATAGACTGAACATTCTTTTAAACTACTGCCAGTAAAATGAACTCCAATCATCATCTTTTTTTGAACCAAATCAGCTGATCTGACTCAAAAGAAATATTAATTAATGAATGTGACATTAACACTTTTTTATGTTGAATATCAGTGAATATGAGCTTAAAATATGTCCAGTAGCTTCAGAAGAATACACAGTGAAGTGAAGTGACTTGTGGCAACCCATACTTGGAATTTGTGCACTGCATTTAACCCATCCAACGTGCACACACACAGCAGTGAGAAGTGATCAACCACGCATACACACACACCATGAACACACACCCGGAGCACTGGGCAGCCAGGGTCTCACCTCAGTCGTGGTATTGAAGGTGGAGAGAGTGCTGGTTATTTACTAACCCCACCCACAATCCCTGCTGGACCTGGGACTCGAACCCACAACCTTGAGGTTACAAGCCCAACTCCCTATCCATTAGGCCACGACTGTTGTAGTATATGTGTATTTATGTGCTGTCAGTTCAAGGCAAGGTAAAAACTCTAGGCCATAACTCTGCTTGCTAAGCACAATCATCCTTCACATTATTATTGAAATACATTGATTTCCTCCCCCTCTCTCTCTTTCTCTCACTCCGTCTTTTTCTAAAAGTCTGAACACATTTACAGCAGCTGCAGCTGAGGCTTAGATAAACATTATCAGTGAAGAGTCAGTTAACCAAAGGGTTAAACACACTGTCTGTCTCCTCTTTGTTTTTTTTACGCCTTGGACAAGAGGAGATTAACATCTCCACAAACATTTCACAACTGCTATCTTTTGTTAGTTCGTTCTTTTCATTACTCAGACTGGACCAAAGTCTAGTTTAGTCCAAAAATATATATATATATTTTTTTTTCATGGCTTTTGTTGTCTTTCTAATCAAACAGTTACAACGGAAGACAATTCTCAGAATTTTAGTTTAGTATAAGGACGGCCGATGATATGTCCTTAGTTGTACATTGACTTTTCCGAATATGTTTGTGTATAAACAAAACATACTTACTGCACAAAGCCAAAGACCCAAAAATCCAGGAATCTCTGTTGAAGTTTGCCTGAACATGAGCCGGGGCATGTTGACACAACAAAGATAATGGCAGGAATGTAAAGCTAACAATATCCAATGCACACAAATGATAGTTGTGGAGAAGAGAGAATGTCTTTCTTTGTTCTTTGTCAAACAAGAAATAACATCATGAAGCAAGCAAGCAGAATATTTGAGCTCGTACCCTTTTCTTTCTTTCTTTTTTTTTAATACCCGTCTTTGTTGTTGTTGCTGGGTTTGTGAGGAGAGTACACTTAACACACAGTAACACACATAGCAACTCCTCTCTGTCTGTATGCTCAGCCAATATTTACTCTGCTGCCAAACACTGCCGCTATTGAGTTTGGCCATTTAAAATACTATTTGATGAGCATTAGAGCTACAGTGGAATAACAGCCCTGCCTGGGGCTGAACAGAACAGGAAGTGATGTCACAGTGGGCAGGTGCTGCTGTTTGACGCTAGCATTTGAACCTTAACTGAAACAGATTTTGTGACATTTTGTGTTATATAAGTTTATGACTGCTATCGGAACTGATGTTAGTGTAAATGACCTAGAAAGTCTTAGGTTATCACTTTATATTATGAATGCCTCGAAGGGGGATGGGGAATAACCTTGCGAGTGTTTGGATATGATTTTCCACAGACTTGATAACAGTTTATGACCTTAATGCTTAACAAGAGGAACTGTACAGCCTGGTATCGCTCTTTATTGAAACTGCCATAAATTTGCACAAACATTGTAATCAGTCTCTTATCAGCTACTGGCCAGGATAGTGTGCACTAGCTGAGATGTTTCTTATAACTGCTATAACTGCTTTATCTAGTCAGGATAAATACTGGGATCGAGACCAGTAGATGGTGTGTGTGTGTGTGTGTGAGAGAGAGAGAGAGACAGAGAGACTCATCTCTGATAGACGGTACTGCCATCTCCTGGAGAAAATGCCTGTAATGTCCTTAATCTTAACTGCTTGTTAACAAAATATCACAAAAATGATGACTCTTTCCTTTCACCTTCTTATTTCAGAATCGTTCACTGAAGCACATTTCTTATCTGAATCACCATTGGCGAGATACAACCGGTCAGTCATCCAGGTCAAGTCTTTTCTTGCCATTCTTACAAGAGTATATGAAATAATAGAAACTGTACGAATAATATGCAATAAAACATTATGCGCCAGCACTTTTCTTCAAGTCCACTACAGTAATTATCCAATTCGTCCACAGCTGGCGGGAACAAATGGACAGTCTTCATTGTGTCCTTATTGAAAAACTCAGCATGTCTTTTCAGTGTTTCCAACAAGCTTCTGCCAATAAAATGCTGGATAAATATTAGAGTTGGCAGGATGCAGCATACGAAGAACACATCAGGTTGGCACAATAAGAGGCCTTATTGATTGGTTTATGGATTCTTAGGGAAAAAAAATGATGGAGGGAAAAACAGAGAGCTAAAAGTAAAGTCTGCTCTCCATTAGAATCCACTAGGTGTTTTGGCAAACACGAGGAGCTCTGTGCAAACAGGGTTATTGGAGGAGTCTTCTCAGCCCGCCGTTAGCTCTGCAAACCCAGCGCTGTGCAAACAACTTCAAAGAACGTGGCCACCTCCTCCTGGCCCTTTGATGTAGGTATTGATTGAGGTTAGGCAGGTAGTAGAATATGGGAGAACGGGAGAGAGAGACTCTGAGGGGCTCCGGTGAGCCAATGTGAGGGTCTTCCCTTCTCCACTGGAAACAGCAGCTGGCTGTACTACTGGTGATCAAACAGACCCTGATCTTCCTCTGCCAAATGCACCCCATCCTCAAAAACACGCACACACACACACACACACACACACACACACACACCCCTCATCTGTTTAGCATTATGTAGGGCAGGGATGGGCAACTTTGATAATGATGAGGGCCAGTGTTTTTTCTCCTTTATACCAAGGGGCCAGATTACTAATAAACGTCTACACACCTTTTACACCGCCTTACTCAATTTTCTTTTTATTTAAGTAAATTAAAGTATAACTAATGTTTTAGTTAGGTTTTATTTGTTTTTATTATTAACTGCAAAGTTAGCGGTTATGCTAAAAAAACTTTGGACTGAAATAATATAACAACAAGCCAATGTGTTACATCCACACCAGGCTCCACCGTCACTCCCTCACACAGATCACAATCACCAGAAAACTGAGCCACTGCCACTATCACCTGACGCCACTAATCACCTCATCAGAGCACCCTATATAACCCACTCCACATCACAGTCATTGTCCGAGCTCGTTCCTGAGAAGTGGACTCTTAGAACTCTCTCTGTGGATTCTATTACTTACCAACGAACTTACCTTTGCTCACTGTCTCCTAGATCTCCTCTGTGTCTCCAGGATTCCTCCGTTGTGGTGTGTGGTTGTGGTTGTCATCGTCTTCTCCTGAGTGTTTGTCCTGTGCCTCCTCGTCTCCACCTGTGAACAGAAAAGAACTATATCAACAAACTGGTTTATCATCCTTCAATGTGTCTGCAATGTGTTTACTCACCTGATATCGTCTGTTGTGTTCTCACCTGTGAACTCATTGTCACAATAAACATTGTTGCTTTTACTTCCAGTACCTTCAGTCTCCAGTCCGCTTCGTAACACAATGTAAACATCCCAATTGCATTGTCTGTAAATTTGCAACAAATAAATGTAGAGAGGTCCTTTTTTTTATTATTATTATTATTAGTGGCCAACAGAACATTTTTAAAACAACTTAAGAGGACAGTTAAAAAGAGTGTACTCAAAAAAGGGTTGTTATTTCAAATGGTATACCATAAAATAAACATCAAACTTAAGAACTATAAAGATCGTTTTAAGATCTGCACTAAACATTTCCTCCCTTTAAACAATTTTTAAGAAAAGGGATGCGTCAAAATGATCAATTATTGTATTTATTTAAATAATTATCAATGAATTATTATATTAAATAACATAATATATTAGAGTCTAAATTGGTATAATGCATTAGTTTTTTGTCGATCCACTGGTTTACATTTAAAAATATGTAGCAAGAACAGCAGTTGGGCTCTTTGAAAAAGTTAATTCGTTCTCTGCCATCAGGTTTCACTTTAAGAACTGCAGAAGTATAGTGGTTTCTCCAGAAACGACTGGACACAAAACGTGCAGTGCTCAAGTTTATTCAGTGAAATTGTAGCCTAGTTATCATATTAATCCATATAGCAATTCTTGTCTTTCTGTGCCCACATTTAAAACGGTAGGACAATTTTAAGAGGCTGATGATGGAGGGTGGCCCCCAAGGGGGAAAAACACGATTTGTTCCTGGCGATTTGTACCAAGGAAGAACCCCCGGACCCCACACATCCCCCCAGAATGTGATTTCTAAACTATTGAAGGTGGTTATGTTAATCTTAATAAAACTACACTCTCGTCCAAAATTTATTTAAATCACTTTTTTAAAGTGTTTGAACACAGTTGTGTGGCCACAGTGCATGAAAACAATCGGCTTACAATTAGGGGGGCAACCAGTCGCGTATCGCACATTTTGTGGTCATTTTCTAAATCATCCAAGTGATCATTGTAATCCCCTTGTTAGTGGAGTCTTCAGTGAGAAGAGCTTTTATAAGCTTTTTATATACGTTTTATACATATTCGTTTTTATTAAAATATTACCATATAAAAAAAATTTTTAAATATTAAATATTTGCAATAGTTACACTAACAAAAATAAAAATACATTTATGACATTAAAACAGCTAACGAACTGCTGACGCACATCGTGCTGTGTTCCTTATCACAGGAGCATCCTAACAAGGGGATAGGGATGATCACTATGATTTGGAAATAACCATGAATCCTGCGATACACTGCACGCAAAATGTTACACCCTTACTTATAATAGTAAAAATCCACTCACTCAATTCCTGGTTCGGCCCACATTGATGTCCTCATAGGCACTATCCCTGCACTATTGGCATAAACACTGCCTTGAGTGAGAAGCAGCAGTCCGCCATTACAGTTTTCTTGCTGTGGCTGCTGGAGACTAAGAGGCATTGCAAGTGTTATGTTTAGGGACGCACCAGCAAACAGATTCTATAGCATCCCTCCATCTGAGGACACTGTAGTTAAGTTTGATTTACAAAAAAGATGTCCTGGAAACAATTGGTGAAGTCCTACATGTTTGTGCCAATCATGTTATGCTGAACTGCTTCAGGGTAATCCAGGGTTACACATTTTCCACAAAGGTTGATTCTAAAAAAAGGGTTCAAAACCAAGGCTTTGCACGCGGACTACTGTATTGCCAAGTGTTGTCTTTCTGAAAGAGCCTCTTGTAAGACTCTGTAAGATTAATTTTTTGAAAGCTACCATTTCTACCAATTTTCACTGATGCTGCTTTTATGTGCTACCAGAAGAATAAGTCATCATGAATCAGAATGTGGTAATAAAAAATTGCATATGAAAGCAATATGAAATTGACCTTGAGCTTGGGAATTTCTGAGATTTTCAGCCCTTGAGATTGTCCTGTATTGGTGTGTGTGTGTGTGTGTGTGTGTGTGTGTGTGTGTTTTGGTAGTATACTATGTTTGTGATGAGGTTTGAATTCTGTTAGTTAACCATTAATGTTTGTGGTTTCATCCGGTTTGGATGCTGTTTATTATTGATATTATTTAGTATAAACAAGAACATCCAATGTGTTGTCTTGAACAGGGCTTTTTTCCCTACAGTTTTTGCAAACTTCTATACTGTATACATAAAGCAATGTAATGAGAAGAACACATATTTGTGCTAAATGGCTTTTTTAATCGCAGGATAAGCCATAAACATTTATCATATGACAAGCAATAAACACATCTTGTACAAGCTCTATATCAGCTATTAAACATTTCAGAGGAAAGTTTAGCTATTTGTGTCATGTGCATGTTCGCTCTCTCTTCCCCGTAACACACACATTTTTATCTCACTTACACGCTCAATCAGTCCAGTTGTACAGCAGCTGTAAAATGAGTCATTTTTAAGCTGACTTAAGTGTCTTTGTTTGCAAAAGCTTTTTATCTTCCTTTCATACCACAGCAACTACGGAATTGTGATGATTTGCTCTTTTCACAGATAAATGAGTCACCTATTCAGTTATTAAAGTCCAAACATGCTCCAAACACAATCAGCAGGGGATTTCTAGGAACAGGCTCCACAGTGAGCTACCACCGCAGGTGCTTGAGCCAAACACATTCCCCACATACTCCAAGACCACTTGTGTTACACTGCCCAAATGTTCTGCTAATAGTTAGTTGTGAAATGCTAGAAGGGCCAATAACAGGATTTGACGAAATAAAGCGTAGCAGTCCACAACTGCAACAAACACTCATGTTAAAAGAGACATGCGTTTCTCTCTCCTGTGGAACATACTGTAAAAGATGTTTTGTGTATGTACAGAGAAAGTGATGGAAGACTACTTTTAAAAGACAGCAGAATTGTCTTTTTTGGGGAAACTATCCCTTTGAGAACCTCTCATAGACTTACAGCTGAAATAAAAAAAAAAACTTGTCCATGTGTTTCCTGAACTTTTTTAACGGTTTTACTGTGTGTAATTTAATTGCGTGGGAGATATGGAAGGAAGCAGGGAAAGAAAAAAAAAGTGAGGGGGTGGGGGGTGGAAATCAGTGTTACATGATGGGAAAGCAAGAGAAAAAAGAGAGGAAGTTGTAATTATTATCCTTTCAACAATATGCAGTGAAAACTACCCTTCATTTGTACTGTTTTTGGCAGCTTTGCCATCATCAACAAAAAGGAACTCATAAAAAAATTCAGCCTAAATGTCATTTATCTTTCACAATTCATTACAACAATGGAGTTACATCACTCTTTGTGTCAGGATGTCTGACGTCATTTGTCTGAAGTGCAAGGAATTACTACAAGCCCTCAACTATAGGATTGTTTATCCACTGAAATCAGCTAAAGCTTGATGCCAGAAAAAACACAATCGTTTGTTTCATGGCTGTGTGGGTATTAAAGTAAGCTGAACACTCTTTGGCATAGAGCGGGGTGCACGGCGGGACAGCTTAGCAAACAAAGACAGATTAACACATTTTGAAGCTGTACATGGGCAGCGCTTTGTGCGAAAGACGGATAGCAGCTCTAATCTATTTGCTGAGAATTGTCGTGCTCTGTCTGCCACTGAAAACAGGTAAATGCGATTCATAGGACTACCACACCAAACATCCAATGCTGGCAAAAGACAGGTAACCCCACTAATGTGGAAGTCTGCTAAACCAGCCAGTGTGTTATAGTCAAATCATGCATGCAAACAACTTAGCATCATTAAAACACTGCCTCTAGGTGCGCTAGGGGGTTTTTTCATCCAAAATGACACTCTTGCATGAACACATTCTTATAGAAAAATACAAGAATCTCAGGTTTTAAATTTATTTTTGTGATGTGAACATACTTTTGTCTGTGAGACAACTTGAAGCCATACTGTATGTTGTATCATAAGACACTACCCAGCATCCAGACCTCATGTGAAATTCTGAAGCAAGCTGTTTTTGATTGTTAGATGTCATGGGAGATATGTAGATTTCTCCAAACTGGGAAATGTTGAACTCTGAGGCAATATAAAAAAATGTGAGATTTCATTGTTTGTTTCATTCAGATTCATTTTTACCTCCATAAAGTTTTAAATGAATGGCTATTATATCTGGTTGTGTGTTTTGTTTACATCTTTATTCCAAATGGAAAGGTCGCCAGGGTGTTTAAGATTTTATACAGTATTTTGTTTATTCGAACAGATAATTAGACATGACATGTTAATTCAACAACCCGAGGAGACGTTAAATTCACAAAATGTAGTTCAACTCATAAAAAGATGCTGCACATCTTAACAAACAGAATAGCTTGGTATATTGCAATGTTCATTTTCAAGTCAAGTCAAGTCCAGTCAGCTTTATTTGTCAATTCTGCCACATGTACAGGACATACAGAGAACTGAAATTGCGTTACTCTCAAACCCTTGCTGGATAGCAGAAATTAAACATTAAATACAGAAAGAGTTTTAAATGCAAAAAGAGTTTTAAAAATTCAAGTAAAAATGTAAGATTTAAAAAGTAAAAATTAAAAGATTTAAATAAAAACAAATTTTACATATAACAAAAAAGCAATACAATACGGGCTACAATGTACAATGTCCAAAGAGCACATGGAATTGAGTGAAAACCAGACATATTGCAAATCTAGACAATATAGTGCAAATGGAGCAGGACGCATTGCAGGCTCCAAACCACACAGTGATGCAGTTCGATATGATGCTCTCAACCGTTCCTCTGTAGAAGGTGTGTACATGATGGGGGCTGGTGCTCTTGCTCTTCTTAGTTTTTTTTCTGCTTGATAATAAAATATTTAATGATAATATCATTAAATAAAAAAAAACACATGAGACATTTAATTTGTAACTGGTAGTCATCAGTGTTTCACTGGTTGCTGTTTATTTTACCAGAACATTTAGTATAGCAATGTTAAATAATAAGGCTGTGTTCTATTACAATACTCTGCAATGAAAGTTATAATAATAGAAGTTATTATGGAGGACGAGCTCTGACAAACCATAAAACAAAATACACTGAGTGTTATTAAATTCAGCAGAGCATTTTATTTAGTGTTGTTAAATTCAACAGGAAAAATGTTTACTGGGCTTTAAATTTGTGGAAAGATTTGTGGGGTGAGGTTGATATATGTGTGTCTAGTATATGCAGTAGGGATGGGAAGTGTCATGATCAGCTGGATGTGTCAGCCCAGCTCTCTGGCTGGCACTCCAGCATCAGGCTATTTATGTGTGTTTT
>JAUMHQ010000296.1:1894631-1916591 GCA_032361165.1 Enteromius paludinosus | reverse complement strand
CCCCCCCCCCCACCGACGGATTAAGAACAAAGGTAATTTAAATTTTGAATTGGGTGTAGCTCACAAAACTCTTAAATTATATCATAATGAACATAGGGCCTATTTTTAAGGGTCATTAATATTTTTTTTTACAAGGTGACATTATTTTAAAGGCAATTATCATTATGTTTCATAGTAATGAGAATGCTTTTTTTCCCTTTTGGTATTAAATAAGTTAAATAATGTCACAATGCAGAAAGGCTTAATGATCCTAAAAATAGACTTCATTTTCTTTATGCAAAATATAATTAGTAACTTAGTTGAAATATAACCTAGCATTTAAAAAAGCTGCAAAATTGTAACATTTGTATTTTCAAAGATTCTTTTTCATTTGGCCTAAATGTTTTGAGAAAAATGTCTTGCCAAGAATCAAATTTACGATCAACATTATGCCAGCAAAGGCATTGATTGACAGTCAGGGCAGCCTATGCAATGCCTTCTATCCTTGTAATCCCTCCCTCTCTGCTTCTCACAGTCATCATGTTCATCTCAGGAGAAACTGCACCAGTTGCCCTTCCAGCCCACTGCAGATGAGCTGCATTTCCTCACCAAACACTTCAGCTCGGAGAGCATCACGGACGAGGATGGGAGAAGATCTCCAGCCATGCGGCCACGCTCCCGCAGTCTCAGGTACAAACGCTTACAGATTCACATTTCGCAGCAATCAAACATTGCCCTTCAAGTGAACATGATGTTGTGAGTTTGTGATGCCAGCTGGGCCCTCAGGCTTTCACTCGTTCACTTTTAAAGGCCAAATCTTGAGCTCTGACAGGAAACTGCACACCTCACGCTCAAGACTCTTGACTCCTCCAAGGAAGCAGACATGTTTTTCAGTCTTGGTGCCCTTCACATTGATGCCTCTTCACTCCTCTGTCTTCACACATTCTTTACGTTTCTCTCTGCCTGTCAATGTGTCCAAGTCATATTTCACACCAAAAAATAAATAAAAAAAATTTTGTTTGCATGAGGAAACTTTTATTTGAAGGAATTTACAGAATTAAGGCAACCAGTTTTCATTAAGGTAAAAAAAAATAATAATTAAAATGACATTTTTAAAAGGTAGTATTGTACTGCCAATACTCTAAAACAATAGTTTCTGACGAATTCCTGCTACTTGAAAACATCACAGAAAAAAACATTCGAAATAATAATACGAAAAAACGCAGATAATAATGAAAATTGTATATAAAAAAGTTAAATGTCCAATTCACTGCTTTTATTCAGATTTAATTGAATTCTACTTTAATTCTGTGGGGAAAAAACTGTACTGTACTTCAAAAAAAGTTATGTCTAAATTCATCATGTGAATGATAAAGGGGAAAATGTGTGCATTTGTAAAGAAGTATGACACGTTATCCAAAATAAATACATAAATAAAATCTGAATGCTCCTACAATAGGCTTTTAGGTCTTTGTGAAAAATTGTATGTGTATATATTTTTTCTTTTGATTTTTTTTTTACCTGGATTCTTCTCATCCACTCTCTTTCTCTGCAGAAGAGGTGTATGATTGCTCTAGTAGTCACTCACACTTCTACCCAGGACTTGACAGACTGAATCATTTCTTCCACATTGCTTAGAAAAAAAAAACTCCTTCATGAGCTTCTTATCTGTAAACACATCTCTCTTCCTCTTTCTCTCTCCTCTGGCGCTTTATCTCTTTCAGTTAAGATGACTTATTCAGGAAACGCTAGCCTTGCCTCTTTTAGTATCTAGACACACTCAGCAGGGGGTTCAGAACTCCAGAATTAGATCCATAAATATAGGATGAGGTAGAGAGGTTTGCTGTTGTCACATCTTACAGATTACAGCTTCCCAGGATTATCCATTTCTACAGTTGAAAAAAGGGAGAAAAGGATGAAACGGCTGGACGATGGGGAGGTAGAGGGGATTTGCAGTCGAAGCTAGAATTGGTTAATTAGAGATGAGGAAATGGAGCAGTATTATGCTAATTTCACGCCCGGACAGCAGACGTGCAGAGAGATTTGACAGCGATCCTTCTTCATGCTGTGGTCATACATGGTTCTCCATCATTCTTTCTCTTTACATCTTTTTGCACTCACTCAAACACACACTCGAGGAGTAATGAGCTCAACGTACAGTGGTCACCATCCATCATCCACGTGTCAAAGTGATTTTGTAGCAAGAGCTGGAGATTAGAATACAATTTTAATAAAGAATACATAGGGCACTTTTGATTCCTTCTGGCAATTTTTGTTCTTTAAATGAACGTTAATTTAGATTAAACTTTCACATGATGTAAAATCAGAATGTGTCTGAAATAGCTATGATGGTGGCTTTGTTTGTGATGTCATCCAATTGTGTGTGTGTGTTTGTGTTAGTGCAGACCACTCTCACGGCCAATTAACTAGCTGATTTCCTTGGTTTCCAGCTCCTTGGAGGGATTTAGAGGTCATTTTTGTGCTCAACTGTGACACATTTATACACTCTCTCTCTTCCCCTCCTCTCTCTCTCTGGCAGTCCCTTCCTTTGTTTGCCTTTTGTTCCATGTGATAGTATCTATCTCAACCCTTAAAACTCTCAACACTATGATGTTGTGGGTGCTTTTCAAGGTTGCGCTCTTTCTCTTCATTATATCTTAAGCATGGTTTTGAATGACAAAATACCAGTCTGTTTCCTATAACAAAGTACTTTACAAAGTTTTCTTCTATAGAAGATGTTTTAAGCTAAATTGTTTACTGTATTTGAGATTACAAAAAAACAAAAACATGCTGCCTTGGTAGAGGTAACATACTTCATTCAAAAAGTGAAAATGGACAATTGAATGTTGTCATATACTACATTTGACAATTTATAGGCTGCTTTTTGTTTACATTATATTAGGACATAGACATATTTGTAGGCAAAAACATTTAAAATTCCTTGGAAAAGTAAGAACCTATGGAAACTTTTTCTTTTTTTTTTTAAATAATTGATTATTTGTAGCAATTCTGCCCCAAATCTTGCCGTTTTATATGGTATAAACTTGCGAGCTATAAAGTTTCACACAAATTGGAGTTTATATCATGCAATACTGGCTTTATAACTTGTAATTTTATATCTCAAAATGCTTAGAAATAAATGTCAGAATTGTGAGTTAGTGTTATGTACTTACGAGAAAAAAAGACAGAATTGCGAGATTAAAAAGTCACAATTATCAAAATATGCAGGTGTCAATGTTTCATACTTAGAGTTGGGAACGTGTTCAAATATATTAGTGTGCTTTTATTCCTCTATTTCTATTATTATATTTTCTAAAATAAGTGAACTTTTTTGTACCATAATAAATCACATGTGAATAGCTGTCATTTCCAGTATGATCCTGAACAGGACATCTACTTCAATTAAATCCATTTGGCTTAAAACTATAATGAGAATCTTTTTACAAGGTCATTTCTCAAAAACATTATGATTTTTGGAGCTGCAAGGACATTTCTGTGTCCATCAGAGAAAAGTAATTACATTCACTAATTATCATCTGTCTAAATGCTGAATGTTATTGCGCCGCAGGAGGTTCGGTTTGATTCTTTGCGCACAATAAATTCTTTATTTAATAAAAGAAGAGGATTGCTCTAAGGCATTTTCTTTTTTCATTTTCCCTTGTCTTTTCTCTCTACTTAACTCAGCAGGAGAAATATTCTTGATGTGACTGCTAATGCAGCTCCCTTCGGCTGTGAATCAATCTCTGTCAGAGTTAACCTTTATGGCAGCCGTGGTCGAATCGTAATTTTTGATTGAAATGGCTCTCAAATTAGTTGAAGATTTGACTAGAATATTTTCCCCCGCCACTTATTGTTAGTGACATGCCTGTAGATGAGCCAATCTAGTGTGTTGGCACATTTCTCAACAACACCCTGGAGGTTGATCAGATGCGTTATGGTTAGCATGTTTTCATTTTATCAGGAGGTCTAATATGGAGCACAAGCCTTCGATTGATGACTTATAGCATTACCTCATCCTTGAGGTCACATGACCAGCTTACCTTTACTAACAAGAGTGACTCATGGGGTCCCAGCTGCATCTGTAATCGGTGTCCCTGACTGAAGCGCACACATACTCGCTTATCTACACGAGCTGTGCTTCTCAGTATTCCCTGTGGAGCGTTTCTGATTGAAGATCCTACTTTGACTTGAATGAGGTTGGATGTGTTAGAAAACACAGGTGCTCTAGTCTGTCATCCACATTAGATTACAGGTATAGGCCACCAAACAACATCTGCTAAAAAGGCAGAGGGACATTAGTTTTGAAAATATATGATTTGTTAAAAAAGAAAAAAAAAGAAAAAAGCCCAAAGTCCAATTTTTTTTTATCTTTTCTCAACTTATATTTGTTTCTGTATTTTCTTCCTAAGCCCTGGACGCTCACCCATTTCATTTGACCATGAGATCGTCATGATGAACCATGTCTACAAGGAGCGTTTCCCTAAGGTGAGGTCTAAAATTGATGAACTTGCACAACACAAGGATACAGGGTAGTCTCGTTTTCACACAGTGAGACAGTGCCTATTTTTTTCATGTTGCATTGCCAGAGCATGGATACACATATTGCCAGTAAAAGAGAAAAAAGTCATATTAATCAATATACATATTAATTGTGCAGTTTAATATTCTCTCTCTCTCTGTGTGTGTATATATCAGGGCCGGGACTCGGATTTAAAAAATGTATATAATTAATTAGAGGCTTTGTAATTAATTAATTGCATTTTAATCGCATAAATACTTGACCTGAGAACAGTGAGAAGTACGTTTTTTTTCATATGGTTTTTTAGTATACCGTTAAATAATGACTGAATACATAAGCTTAAGCAACAAGATATTGTTTAGTTTTGTTCAACCAAGTCCAGCAGACCAGTGCAATATTGCCATTAAATGTAGCGATAGGATATTTAGAAATATAGAAGCCTACATTTCAGAAATTCAGGAACCCTATAGGTAGGTAGACCTTCTGTAAACTGTTTTTTTTTTAGTAAAACACAATACTTTCACATTGAGCTGTATATACTACACACAGCCGTTGTTCACTGACGAGCTGCGCAAACCTCGTCAGTGCACAACGGCTGTGTGTAGTATTTACGTCTCAATGTGAAATCACATACCTGATGACATTTACCGCTGATTACAGGACCGGCTTTACCTGCAAAACTCGTAAACATATCGGCCAATCTGGATCGGTGTATAGTATAGCTCAAAATCAAATAAGAGATTAAAACTATGAGCAGCAGTTGTGTTATAACAGATAGTCTACTATTTCTGTCAGGTGCGCACATTTAACAAAACTGTAAATAATAGAGAATAAAGTGGAAGTGGTTGTGAAAGATCGTGAGAAAGAAAAAAAATTTGTAAGACATAAGTTAGGAGTAGAATGGAAGTGTCAAGAATTTACTGACAAGCTTTTTGTTTGTTGATTAGGCTGAGAGATGCATCGGTTTTGGGTGCGCAATATGATGATTTCTTATCCTGTTAAATAAGTACACAAGTGATCTCTTGCACTCCTCGTTGCTACACTTCTTCCCTGCACTTCTGTGACAACCTCCATCAAGTTTATTGCATTACAGCTGCTTGTGTTTCACCCGCTTGTGCTATCGCATCTTATAGCGCCTGTCAGCAGGTGTCAGTCCAAAATCTATAGTTACCCATATCAGTACAGAGTTTCGCCTCTTGGTACTTCTATTCTCTTTGTCCCTACTTTCAAGTACATTCAGAACATTAGAAAGAAACGCTAGTTGGTGCTCCAGTATAATCGGTCCACCGAAACTCATCCAGTGAGAAACGTTCCGCGGTGCAAAAATGAGTGCGATTAAAATGCGTAAAAAAAATCCCCGCCCTAGTTTGGATGTTTACTCATACAATCAAATACACAGGTATTGTATGTAGTTAAGTTAACATAAAACTGGTTATCTTAACTGTGAATATTGTTCTTGTGTAATTGTTTCAGATGTAGCTCACAATACAGTGTGTGCTCTTAATCAAGTCCTAGCAACTCACCGACAATCTGTATATTCACACTGGCCCTGTCCTCCACATTCTCAATTTGCACTTGAACTTCATACTTCCCAGAATCCTTCCTCTCAGATCTTCTGATGAAGAGGATGGTATCAGTGTCGCTGTTTCGTATGCTGACCTGCTTAGTGTCCAGAGGCTCGTCATTCTTTTTCCAGGTCACCTGAGGTCGTGGTTTACCCTTAAAAGACATGTGGGGTGAAGAACATCTCATATTTCACTATATTACCAACAAGTAACAAATAAAAAGTGCTTTTATGAGTGGACAGACAGACCGATCGAGGGACCGAGACAGACAGACAGATAGATAGATATACAGATAGATGGATAGATGTTTGGGCACTATAGTTCTCTACAGAAGTGTTACAGATGGCATTCAGACTTGTGTCATTGACTACCATCTGTATGCAGCCTCTCTCATTGAATTTCAGCCATAGAGCTATATTTATAGAGTATTTATAGAGCGAGAGGATGAAGATCTATGTTTCACAAACTGGGTTCTGTAAACAAACAAGCAGGGGAGTTACAGTCTAGCCAAACACTGAAGCTCTAGCTGATGGAAACTATTGGAGGTCAAAGTCTGCATCAAAGGAGGACAGCCAATGGTTTCATATTGCGACAAATAATACTGCTGGATACAGCAATACAGAACTTTGCTGGATTTTTTCATGCGCATCTAAATTGTTTGAATGAATTAGTCACATGTTCTGCAGCATAATTTTGTTAGGGATGTGTCCGTTTGAAAAAAAATCTTATGGATGACTTTTCTCACCTGGAAGGGGATGACTAGGTTAATCGTTTCTCCTACTTTCTTGATGATTGTCTGGCGGAGGTTACGGGGCACCCAGATTTTGGGTCGCTCTGCAATAACAGAATGCAAGTGATTCAGCCCTGCATCTTAGAAAATAATAGGCTTTCTTGCCCCATCTCATTTCCTTCCTAGCAGTGAACTGTAATGCGATGCAATGGATGGATCTTCACTTAAAAATAAACCTCATTTGCCTGAACATTAGCATTTACAAGCTGTTTCATTCTACTATCAGGTAGACTCATCTGCAGCAAGAGGCATCAACATAAGTTGTCTCTAAACACAATCTAAAAGACAAAAAGCTGATATATTCGAACCTCTTGCAGTCCTTATCATTCTAAAATATTGACTTTAAATGGGCTAGCATAACATTTTAAGATCACTCGATGTGCAACTCACGCATGATTTCACGGATGGTGACTGCTTGTTGCAGTGTGGCAGGAAGGCTTGGGCCTGCCATGTTATACGCCCTCACGCGGAACTGCATCTTCTCTCCAGTTGGCAGGTCGCGGATGACCACAGAGGTCCTTTCTGTGAGACCCGAAAATGCAGGAATCCATTCATCAGCTAGAGAGATGAAAGGTTTCAAACACAGGACATTGAGAATTTATTCTGAATAGTAGTAATTTCTGAAGCTACACTAGCGCTCAAAAGCTCGGGGTCAGTGCAACTTTTATTGAGGTAACATACTTTTTTTAAGTTTATCATGAAATAATTACAGTGTTAATAAAATTTCTATTTTAAATAAATGCTGTAATTTTCATCAAAGAATTATTTGAAAATACATACATTTACAAAAGTTTCTGAAATTCTGTCAAAACACCTTTAAACCATCCCAAACTTACAGCCTTCCTTGCAGTACTCAATCCCATAGCCTTCGAGTTCAGCTGAGCCTATCCGCTCTGGAGCCCTCCATTTCAGAGAGATGGTGGTATCGCTGATGTCATCCACACACAGGCCAGTGGGCTCGCTGGTGGGAGCTGTGGACAGAAAGTTGACACAAATAAGTATGTGTTTCAGTCAAAAGTAACTATTTTCTTGTACAAAGGTTTGGCCAGCTTCCATTTCCTTTCTACTGGCAGCTGGAGCATATACCATCTTGCACTCCATTATCACTTTAGCCATTAAACTGGTTAGGATTTTTGCACCTAGCTCTAAAATGATGATGTATTAAGATTAGCTTTGTCAACGAGGAAAACCCTTGTGCATATGATGTATTTTGAGTGGAACATTTGCTGGATTATACTGTTACTAAGCCATCGCTGGAATAAATAGTTCTTGTCACCGTGGTCTCCTGTGAAGTTCCTCTAAATGATGTAAGAAGAGCATAGCGTTGTCACTAAACTAAGCAGCCATGGAAACTACAGAAGCAACCTCAACTGTGTGACGTTCATCTCCACTTACCTTTCAGACTACCTTCACAGACAGCCTTACATTACAGACAAGAATAACCAACATTGCTTGAATGAATCTGAGGTTAACTTAGGGTAGTGGTGATATGGGCCTCCTGAAGATATACATGCTGTCTGCTGTGATATGTAAGCAAGCTCCAGTCTAAAATGTTTGTGCCATATTTAAGCGCCAATGACATGCTCAGGTCAAGCTGTGTATTTATGAAGACCGTAAACAAGAATATCTATTCATATCCAGCCAAGAGTTATCTAGAGTGGAAAAACGATGCAATTAATTGACATGCAAACAACCGCTCTAAATCGAGAAACAATCGGGCTTTGCTTTTATATGCTTATTCAAGCCTTAAGGTGCATTCCCATTATAATCCTTCTGCAAATTGTCATGGTAAAATCTAGGCCTAGTCATTTCAACAGAAATCCGCCCATGTTGATTTTGCATCCGGTTTAAGATGCAACCAGCAGAGCACAACAAATGACTTCATTGTTATATGTGCTTTATACATCACTACACAGCTGACAACTAATATTTTTGCCTGCAACATTTCACTAATGTGACCATATCTCTGAATGCATTCATTCACACAATGACAGTCATACTGTATCTGCTTGTTAAGTCATGACGTAAGTAACACTGTTTCCAGGCCCAAGCCTACTTGTTTCAATTAAAAATCTCAGCAGCATATTACACAAGCGTACAATACAATCTCTAGGTGGACAGGCATTACACAGCTGGTTTAGGTGTTAATGCTACTCTATGCCGTATTCTTGCAATCATTTAATGACGCATCAAGACAGACGTAAAAAGATATAGAAAAGGTAAAATCCCTGGAGAATAATAATCTCCACAAAAGATAGTTGGAAATAGACGCCTACTGCCAACGGGTTTAGGCTCTGGTTCCGGCTCTGGTGGGGGGGCAGTTTCCTCCGGAGATGCTTCTGTAGATGGTGCTCCTTCCTCTCCCGTAGGTGCTGCTTCTGCAGGAGAAGCTCCATCTTCAGGAGGAGCAGGAGTTGCCTCCTCAGCTGGAGGTGGAGTAGCTTCAGCACTGGCCTCTTGTGCAGGTTCTTGTGGAGGTGGTGCTTCTGGCTCTTTGGTTTCTGCTGGGACAACAGGCACTGGTTCGGCCGGTGGTACTTCAGCCGGCGGTGCCTCAGCTGGCTTCTTCTCAGCAGTCTTGGGGAGCATCGGTTTGGTCATTCTGTCTGTAGATCACTTCAGTCTGGTGCGTTTTAAAAAGTAGAGCCTCCTGAAAAGTGTCTGCCCGTTCTAACACCTGCTGTGGTCTTCTCTGGGTACAGTGACGGTTACAGGCAAGTAACAAAGGAAGTGCACTGTCCTGCCCCCTCCTCTCTTTTGACAATGCAATAGATACAGCTTTGCAAAGTGCTAACATGCCATTATTTATAGAGAAGGATGCCGTGGATAGTTTCCTAATCAGCTGTCTTGTAACAGACAACAGTGTCCACCGATAGTGATGCTTTTAATGCAGATTATGTTAAAGATTAGGACAAAAAAATTAATGCATCATTAAAGGAATAATTCACCCATATTTTACTCACCCCTAAGCCATCCTAGGCCTATATGACTTTCTTCTTTCAGACAAACACAGTCGGAGATAAAAAAATTATCCTGGCTCTTGGATAGTGGCCCTTATTTTGAAGCTCCAAAAATCTAAACTAACACTAACTTATGCCTCCTGGGGGTTAACACTGAAACAGATCAATGGATTTTTATAACAAAAATATATCTATTTTTAGATTTATTTCAATTTTTTTAGTTTTTGACTTTTAAATCACTACCAGCATTTAGTACAGCTCTATCCTCATTTGTCTATTCTCTTCTGAGCTTACGCTACCAATGCGGCTTACGTCGCTTGTCTTCCGTGGAGGCAAGAGTCTGCCTCTCACGAAGGCACATACAGCCATTGCCGGAAGTCAGTGATTTGAATTATAAATTTAAGACTAGAAATATTTTTGTTTCAAAAACCCATCAATATGTTTCAGAACACATGTGTTAACCCCCTGGAGACATACTGGGTTGGTTTCATGATGTATATATCCAGTTTATGGCTTACCAAACTGTGTTCGTCTGAAAGATAAAAAGTCAGATACACCTAGGATGGTTTGGGGTGAGTAAAATATGGTTTCATTCTTGGGTGAATTGTTTAAACAGAAAATAACCTAAATAGCTCTATGTGTGGAGGGAAAGAGCAGCCATCAACAGATAGTTCATTTTAAAGTCAAAATTGTGCCATTGTTTACTCACCCTCATGACTTTCATGATATTGACTTACTTTTTTCAGTGGAATATTAACCCTTTCACACGTGAGTTTAAAATATTTTAACTGAGCCCTCTGAGTGGGATTATTAAGGCGACCATTATTTTGGAATGTTTAATCTTATTGTTTCCATGGTGACGCGTCAAGAACGCTGTGTGACACATGGATGGTTTTATTTCATTTTTCCTTTTTTATTATTAATAGTCACAAACACACTGACTATGTTATGAAATATTTGATGTGCCGATTCTTAAAGAAGGTATTTTGAAGAATGTTAGTAACCAAACTGTTTGAGTTCCCCTTGATTCACGTTGTATGGACAAATAATCAAGTGGAATGCAATAGGAGCTGAAAGGGGTGATTAAAGAATGATTTTTTGTTGTTGTTGGTATTAAACTATCTCTTTACTTGGATCTTTCCCCAAAAAAATGGCAATACTAAATCACAAGATATCACAATGAAAGCGCTGGATAGAATCTATAAAAATGGTATCCAGCATATGCTATAATCCAGATTAACAACTACATATTGAACTTAAATATCTGCAATGGGCTTAAAGAAAAGCAGGGGAAACAAGCAAGTTCCTAATACATAAGCAAAGATATAATTCAAAACAGTGGAACTTACCAACTGGCACAAATGGCTGGGACGCAGCACTTGGCCGTGACATGCCGATGGCGTTTACTGCATAAACACGCATTTCATAGGATACACCCTCAATCATTCTCTTGGCTTCATATGTGGTCTCTTTATAAGGATCAAAATTGAGTCTCATCCATCTATAGCTCTTTTTCTTCTTCCTTTCAAGAACGTAACCTGAAATACATTAAAAGCAAACTATCATCATGCATTTCCTCTACAGTGCGCATTTAAAGCATAACATTATTAGATCATTTTATTTTCATTAGGTTGTTTTTTCTTAAGACGTGGCTCCTTATAATATAATGTAGGCTCCTTCACCTAACTTCAAATTAGAAAAAGTTTGTATTAAGTAAAATTCATTCATAGTTCTTTTGAACATATGATGTCAACAAGATTTATTTCATAGAATATGAATAAGAAATAGCAACACAATAGATAGCTCTGTAGTAATACTGTGTAATATTATTATTAAGTTACCTATTACTGGCTGGCCACCATCAAAGAGTGGGGGATCCCATTGGACAATGCATGAATCTTCTCCGACACTAAGGATTCTGGGAGCTTCAGGTGGGTCGGGCACATCTGTAAAACATTAAAATGCTCAGTCACGCCATTTCCTCTGTACTGCTAATGTACAGCTACATAAAAGGAATTTTGCTATCAAATAGCAGCTTTCCTCTTTGCATTTAAATATTGCAAACCTGAAGGCAATGCGCACAGAGTGATTAGACAGAAAAAGACGTGGACAGTTTAGTTTGTGGCCTTATGATTTATTATATTTTAGTGCAGTTCTGAATTGTACAGCTCCGAAGTGTACAAAAGAGTGCTGCAGCATAGCACATAACTTCAGCCTCCCAGAGAAAAGATGTGAAACGTAACCATCGTAATGTGGAAGCTTACCAACAACTTTGACATTAATGTCAGCTGTATCCTCTCCAGCAGGATTGCGTACAATGACAGAGTACACGCCCTCATCCAGACGCTCCGCCCCCTCAATGGTGAAGATACAGTGGCCTTTGGTACTCTCCACATGGACACGCCCCTGTGAGTCTGTCAGCACCTGAACAACCAATCAAAACCACTTGTTAAAAATCAATCACAGGCTTTCAAATTCAACTCCGAATTCAGGCAATCGGGAATACATCACAGAATAAGATCTAAACACCCGAAGATACCACAACTATCTGAATTATACGATAATATACGTTACCTGTTAAATACTCCCTATGAATGGATGGTGCTTACCTTTTACTTTCAAAATGTATACTTTACGAACTTTAAAATGATAAAAGATTAACTCACCTTGTAGAAACAGTATTCTACAGAGTTGTGTGTGGTGTGTGTGAAAAGCTTGCTTCATAACTGTCAAGATCTCAAAAGCATGACGAATCGTGTGTAAAAGTGATGCTTGTGTTAATGTGATAGCAGCTTGTTTCGTTTTTACCCAGGAAAAGACAAACCACAGTTAAAGTGGAGAAGAAAAAAGATGCTTGATCAAATTTGAACAATTTCAATCACTAAACTATATTAAAAAAATAAATACTTAAAGAATATATATACTGTATGGGTAGTTGACGTATCAATGTGTCCTTAGGTGTGAAAGAAAAATTGAAAAATATAAAACTAACATTGAGGATAAACCCCTCTTATGCTTTTTGTAACTCTAAGAATGAAGATAATGTACATTTTTCTGATGTTACTTGTGTTTTAAGTTTTTTTTTTCTATTTTTTTATGGCAAATCAATGCTGAAAAAAAAGAAAAAAATTAAATGAAATTTTTCTATGTCACACCATAGGACACAGTCCATTTGTATTTGTCAACTACATTTATATATATATATATTAGTGCTGGTAATTGATTAATCATAATTACTTGCATCCAAATAAAATATATTTTGTACATAACATGTTTACTCTGTGTATACTGTATGTATTATGTTTATATAAGTACACCCACATGAATGTATATGTTCAAGAAAAATATGTTCTGTTTATATATGAAATATTTATTCATAATATAAATGATATGAATATAAATATGCATGTTAATACATACAGTATATACTCTATTGTGTGTCTTTATATGTACATAATAAATATATACAGTACACACATATATGTAATATAAACAATAATGTTTACTTTGGATGCAATTAATCGTTGCCCAGCACATATATGCCCCTGGATAAATTGATCAAGGCTGCAACATCATGCAACATACGTCAATAACATCACAGCCAGAGCAAGAAGCATAAGACATGATTATGTGTAGTGTACAAGCAGTCAGGGATTGTTAAGGCCCAAACTCACTTCACCGTTCTTCACTGTCCATGTATGCCTTGGTTCGGGTCGCGACTCTCCCTCCTTAAAGCTACCCTACATGAGCAGAGCAGAAGCTGTGAAGCCATGGCAACCAGGTCAGAGGTTAAGTGTGAGAAACTAAACTGTCAACCTTCCATCTCAGCACAAAACTCCCAGTCCCAGTGAGCCTCGACAAGACTCGAGAAGTTACTGTACCTACCTGTCAAGGCTTCTGAAGCCCAGATGATGGATCTCCTGTTACATTTGTAGGACAACATGGCAAATCATAAAGAATTACAGTGCATACCACAAACGGCAAGTGAATTCAGAAACAAAAAAATATTCTGACTAAATTCCATTCTAAAGGACAAGTTAAGTGTAGGTTTGGGTATTCGGCTGTTGTTGACAGGGCTGCATTTCTCAAGCAGATCTTACAGATCCTTATTGCCAATGATTTCTACAATCTACTTAGGCTTACAATGCTTTTGGGAAACACAGCTCAGACCTCTTCGTTCAGATGGGGATTGTTAGAAATCGATACCAGACAAAATTTAATGAATCGCTCCAACCTTTTCTCCTTTTGTCCAAACCACAGTGGGCGCAGGATCTCCAGTAATTGGTACATCTAGTCGCAGTTTGTTTCCAGCCACAACCAAGATTGTGGACTCAGCGGTGCGGCCCATGCAGTCCAGATGAATCTTGGGAGGATCTTAAAACAAATGTTGACATGTTCCCAAAAAGGGTTACTTTCTTTTCTGTACCAGAAATACTTAAAATTATGATCAATTCTATTAATGAGGTTTTTATTTTTACCTTGTCGAGGAACAAAGTCGATCTTGACCTCTGTAAAGATTAAACATAATAATTAAAACAATTTAAAGAGCAGTTTAAACTTATATTGCTCAGTAATAATTAAAAGGATGTACCTAAAAAGTTGAGTTTGGCAGAGAGATTAAAGGCATGGCCTTCAGGAATGAAGGTGTAGTCACCCTCATCCTCTGGCTTTACGTCGTCAATTGTCAGCTTGTGAATCCTAAATAGAAATTTAAAAAAGTAACTTCACTATATAAATACATTAGCAGTGCTGCGCAGTTGTAAAAAAATAGCGAAGTGACGTAACATTGACGATGTAGCATTTTCAAAATCATGTATCTTTTCATTTATTAGGAAGGGACCAGAGGCCTGTACCATGATGGTGGCTGAACAAACTCAGAGTAACAGGATTAGTTTTGGGTTGACAAATCCAAACCGATGCAATCAGGCATTATTGGTACCATGATGAAGCTCATCAACTTTGTTAACCCAGGCTTGATCCTGAGTTAATGTAGCATGTGCACATGAAAGTGTGACATCAACAATAAGCAGCCAATCACATGCTTTTTAACTTTCATTCACTTCTTGTGAGAGGTTCAGATTCACTACCAAAAATCAAAAGATTGAGCAATATGAGGAAATTCAACACATTTACACAGCAAGATGAAACGATCTTTTAACGAAAGAGAAAAACTTGCAAGTAAGCTGTATTATCTATGTTTGTATTAATTTAAAAGCCTATTACTATTAAACTAAACTGGCTTGTGTAATGGATTAAGGAGATAATAATTGTATAAATAATAAAGTAATTCTAAAAATAATAATCTAAAAAAATCGGCTGCTTTTATCTTCAAACAATGTTTTACTATGCAGCGTCCTTTAATTTGGAGTAAGAGAAGCTGAGGGAGTGGCTTTATTGCATCAGACATGTGTCACCTTGCTGGAAGCCGTGCAGCACAAGTTATCATGGCAATTAACACCAATTGAAGCCGAGTTTTTTGCATGGGATTGGTGCAAACTAATCCTAAACTTACCTGGCTAGCCAGCTAATCCGGCTTCGTGGTACAGGCCCCTGGTGTTGGTACACCATATACGCTGACAAACGCTACATTTTCTGTTCTGACAGTGATAAAATCATTTCGGATTTGTTTCAGAACCAGCTAATGATTCTTTGAATAGGGCCTTTTTTTATGAAAACAAAAACGGTCTACGATTCACACTGAAGTTGCTGAAGCTAAATGTTTGGAGCAGTTTCTTTTGAAACTTTTACAACAGAGCAGGTTGAACAAAAAGAACACTGAATGAAGGTACAATAAAGAAATTCCTTGACGCCTAAAAACTATAATTACCATAAAGTTACAGTGGACCACAATGTTTTAGACATGTTTTGTGATTTATGTAAACACAATACAGAGTACCATTAAAAATGCCACAGGACTAATATATTTAAATGAATATTGATTATTTAATTGGTTATTTTTCTACTCATACCATTAATTATGCTGCAGGTTGAGTTATAGTTACCATTTAGTTTAGCTAAATATAAAGATTGAGCAAGGTTTAGCTAAAAGCATGTTTGTTTGTTTTTAAATATTAAACCTTAATTTTTTTTCACCAGACTTTGCTCATAGACATCAAAACGTAGTATTTATGCAGCACTCTTACCTGCCAATGTGTGAGATGTGAGTTCTGGCATCAGGTTTCACCTCCACTCCGTTTTTGTACCAGATGCCTCTCACATTCTCATCAGAAACCTCACATTTGAACACAGCCTGGTCTTTGGCCTTCACTGTCAGGTCAGCAATGTTTTGATAGACCTCTAGCTGTTTCTCTAAAGGTCAGAGGTCAAAGAGAACACTGTCATCACCAAAATGAATTGTGGATGCTTACCACATTACAACACAAAAGCCATTCTAGCATATCATTGCTAACTAAAACTTAACGTGGAATCAACATGTTTTTAGATAAACATAGCATCGTAGTAACTTTGAAAACTTTTGAAGTACCTTGATGTAACATGTAAACACCATGATTCATGTTTGGGTGAACTATCCGTTTAAGATTATAAAGAGAGGTGGGGTGAAGAAAAGTAATAATGTATTACAGCATAGTAACAGTATTACTGGGCAGCTTTTTATTTTTGGCACCTCTTGTACTTGTTCTAAAGCCCAGAGAACTGGTAGCAGACATACATGGGTACCAGTTTGCTTGAAAAGTGCTATACATGCTTTAAGACTCAGAATAGGAGACAGAGGAAGTTGAGAGAGGGAGAAAGAGACTGAAGCAAACAATAAAAAGAAATGGGAGAGAAAGGTAATGAGTCATAAATCTTTCTTAGATGCTATTAAAAGAAAGGGATGGAGCGGTGTGTGACAATGACAGAAAGAGAGAGTGAGGGAGGAACAGACAGAGTCACCTGTCATGTTAAAATATATGGGTCAGGCGGTCTAACAATAGCTGGCATGTTGGCATTGTGAATGGTAACCTTGTAAAGAGTGTTGGTGGCCATGTTTTCTAAACTGATGAGAGGGGAAGTCTGAATGACATGACCATGAGTGTGAACCTTGATGACTACCACATGTGCAAAGTATTTTTTTTTAAATATAGGGTTATATATAATTAATATATCCCTTCCACTATCAAGGATGGAATTCATTCAATAAGTTACTGTACAAATCTGAAAACTGTCTACAGATCTGTGGCTGGGAACCCAAAGACTGCAAATACAAGAGGACTTACTTTGAACTCTCAGACTTCAGATATTTACCCTGAACCATGAGCTCTGCTAATGATTGTCCTCCATTGGTTTTCACTCTGTAGTGTCCACAGTCCTCCTTGGTCACATCATTAATAATAAGGACATGCTTACATCCATCTTTCTTGAAGCGATATTTGAAGGACTCATCTCGGGTAAGCTCCACTCCGTCTTTCTCCCTGTGCAGGTCAGACATTTGTTGTTCATTAATATTTGTTGATGTTTAGAGTCTCATATTCATATTAATAGGCCTTTATACAGATTTGAAATTACAGAAGGAAAGGTGCGAAGAAGATTTGCACCTAAACATGAAAGAACAAGGACATTTCTAAAGGTACTGTCATGGCTAACAGTATTATGGCAATGATGTACTCTAATAACAATTCTTTTAAATATAAAGCTTGATTTATGAGCATTGCTGCAGGGTGGTGGGATAAATCAAATGGCTGACACAGTAAAAGACTAACGATTTATATTAAGTTGATAGCTGCTAATTTTTTTTCATGCTTGCATAATCTTTTACATGAACCCCCTTACTTTATATGCCAATTAATTCCAGTATGTTTAGACTAAAGACAAATCCACATTATTACCCATTACACTTGTAATATAAAGTCCTACATTGTGGCATTCCAGTAATAGGAACAGTATCTACTTTTGCCTTTCTCTAATCATGAAAGTCATCCACTATTCAAGAGAGGTGCCATAAACCACCAGTGGCTTTCTCATTCCATTCTAGGACACTTGCGAGGTGCTAAAAGGCTGCTATGACCTTTTCCAGGCACTGATCATTTACAGCCCAGGGTGATATAGAGCCTTGGCTACAGCTATGGCAGAACCAGCACTCACTCACGCACCACCATCTGTCAGTCAGTGTGACTCACCCAACCAGCCAGCCAGCCATGCTAAAAGAAACACATATGCCATCTACTGGACATCTCTGGAATGCCAGGACTCTGACTCATCCAGGACAGCCTGAGAAATGGTCACCTTTTCTAAACTCCTCTCTGGTGTTTGATATCTTTTGTGTATTGCTGTCTAGTACTATGGATGTACTTCTTAAATGTGTCCTGAAAACATGTTGCTAATAACAGAAGGGAAAAGTCGTGTGTGCATGTTGACAGACCTACCATTTGACTTGAGCCCCCTCTTCAGACACTTCACATTCAAACTCTACTCGTTCTCCCTTCATAACCATCTGATCCTCTAGGTTACGTACAATCAGAACAGGAGGCTCTGAAGATAGAGAGAAATAATCATTTAAAAAAGTGCAGAAATAATATTGCTAAAAATCTTTTCAATATTTACTGTTTTGTAACATTTCGACTTTTCTTAGAGATTCCTGTGTGTGCAAGTTAATTGCCTTTAACAAAGAGCTCGGTGACGGTCTTCTCTTCTCCAATTACGCATGTATAAGCAGCATCATCTGCCAGAGTACAGTTGTTGATAGTGAGGAAGCGTTTGTTGCCTACACTCTCAAAGATGTACCTGTGGGAAGACAAGAAATTGTTTAGGAGCAGATCTAGGTTTGTTCTCTAGATGGGGACAAAGCATCACTGTTGGAAAGGCTCTTCCAAACATACCTTAACAATACATATCAGAAAAGGAACAAAACACTTGATTAATGTGAAAAACCTTGATACGATTGTAAACATATGACAAGACTTATTCTTCAAGGCAAATTCTTCAATGTCTGAAAAATATTATTAGCCACTGAGGATAGTTTTTGTTCTGTTGTCATTTGAGTCCTTAAACATCTGACAGCCTCCATCCCTTGGCACAGCTGACATCTGAGTTTACAGAGCTGCTATGTATTCTTGGAAAACTGTCCCTGCATATTCATAGTCAACAGGCTGTTTGAGACATCTAACCCCACAGAGACAAGCCTTGAAGTTGCTGATTGTGTTTAGGCTGCGTATTGTCATAAACATGCTGTTGAATGTCACTCACTTGCTAGGGTTGACAGCGGAGAGCAGGAAGAGCAGGCCATCCAACCATGAGTACACAGTGTCGCCAGGCATCGAAAAAAATAGAGTGTTAATTGTAATTCTTTCCATATACATACCATTTTGAGAATACATGTGACTCATGGTTTTTTTTTAACTGTCAATGGACCTAACTAAATACCTTCCAGTTGGGTGTATCTCTTGTCCATTTTTTAGCCATTTAACCTCTGCATCTGGATTGGCCACTTCAATTTGCAGTTTGATCTTGTGTCCCTTTTCCACTTGGTAGGCTGGGTCCAGCTTCCTCAGAAATGCTGTGGTTAAAAAAAGTCACCACTATTAGAAAGAAATGTGTCCAAAAAGTTTGAGGTTTTTATTGAACAGATCGATCTTGAAGCTACAAAACTGCTGGAAGTGGGAAAGTGTAGTTTGTTCTAATGCATTTAAAATATTTCACCATCATCATTGCAACTTGACCTATCGTGATTCACTAACAGACAAATTAGTAAATGACTTACAGTGCCTTGCAAAAGTATTCATACCCCTTCATCTTTTTTTTTTTTATGTATCCGATTTAAGATGTTACACTGATTTAAATGACCCTTTCACATCAATCTACACTACACACTTTACAATGAACAAAAAAAAAACTGATTTGTGACAACTTGGCAAATTTATTAAAAATGAAAAACTGCCATAAGTACTATTTATACCCTTAACTCAGTACTTAATGTAGTTGAGGCACCATTACAGCCCTCACATCTTTTTGGGTAAGATGCAGCAAGCTTTGCACCCCAGCATTTGGCAATCATTCGCTGTTCTTCTCCTCACCTCTTCACATCTCAAGCTCTGTCAGGTTGGATGGGGCCGATAAGAATATTCAGGTTTCTCCAGAAATATTTGATTGGGTTCACACATTCACTGGTTTGTCCAAAGCTCACTCTTGCTGCATGCTTATGTTCATTGTCCAAGAAAAATTAACTTCTGCCCAGTCTAAGTTTCCGAATGAACAAATGAAGTTTCCATTCTTTTACTATGATGAGTCCCTCAGTCCCTGCTGATGAAAAATACCCTCACAGCAAGAGGCTGCTATTAGCACACTTTACTGTTGGGATGCTATCTGCAGGTCATGAGCAGTGCCTGGTTTCCTACATGCATGATGTTTGGAACTTAGATTAATCAGACGAGAAAATCTTGTTTCTCACAGTCTGAGAGTCCTTTAGGGTGATTTTTGCAAATTCCAAGTGGATTGATCTTCTAAGGCAAATACTCCAACCAAAGCACATCCAAACGCCAGGAGACCAGGTCTAGGAAGAGTTCTGATTGTTCCAAACTTATTTCATACATCTCTTTTGACCTTAAAGCTCGGTTTTTCTTTGATATGAGTTTTCGGCTGTATAACCTTTTGATGAGGGATGTGTGCCTTTCCAAATTACAGACATTCAGTTGAATTTGTGTAGTATTGTCTACAAGCGATACAAATTAGCTAAATTTCAAGTGTAACAGAAAGGGGTATGAATACTTGCATGCAATGTAATTGTTTCAAACTTTTTATTTTCAATCAGGTTGTAACAATGTGTTTTTGCTTCGTTATTTTTGGGTGTATGTGGGAAAAAAATATTTAAAAGAAAAAAAAGTTAACGGGTCTGGAAATTTTCAAAAAGCACTATCTATGTGGCCTATACAGTGAACAAAGTTCAACAAGGTTACAAACCTGCACTTTTCTTCTCTTCTTTTTTCATTTTCTTCAGTCTCTTAAGCATCCCCCGCAGGTCTGTGATTCCATACTGGAAGGCGATCTTTTCATACTCTGATGCTGGAGCCTTCTGGAGGATATCCCATACGTCTACCCCAGGATCTGTGCTCACATGAACAGCTCTGCAGAAGGGTGGATAGAAGTTCAGAAAGGTTCAAACAAATCCAAACATGTTATAACTTTACAATGGTTTTTGACATTGCTTTTAAACATTTGTTAAAGAAATAATTCAGTCATTAGCTACATTATTCATTCAAACTCTTGGGATTTATATAATAAATGGGATAAATGTCATTGAATGTTATTAAATAAGTTTTTTATTCTGTATGTTGAAAAGAAATTCTTACCGTGGGCCAGTTTTTAAGAAACTGCTGTACTTATGTAGAGGCAGAACCCAAAGCGTCAAGCACGGTAAGACAAACCACAGCAGATTATTGCACATCATCAAGCTCCCAGACCATATAGCAATGCATTGTCAAACCATCAAAATACGATTCATATTTTATAAAGGCACTTCAAAAATGCAGTCATTGTGGGCTAAACCTCCTCCTTATTTAAATGTTTTATCTTCATGTGCCTTTTATGTTTATTAAAAGTCAAAGAATTAGAAACCATTTGCATAAATGTACAGTGTTACTGACATAACCAATTTGTCGTGTCAGAGTCCTTGAACGTGGGATGAATATATAGGATGTGAAATGGTGTAGGAGTTCTAGGTTTATTAATGTGATTAATTAGGAGTACATGAGTAATGATGAAGGAGTTTGCTAAAAATAATTTAAACGTGACTATCTATCTATCCTGTCTATCTAGTTCCAAGTGGGTGTGCAGTCTGCAGAGTGGAAAAACCTAGAAGGACTAAAGCTGGCAATCAGTGGCTGATTAGGAGAGAGAACAATCAAGGTATCACACACACAGACACACTCAGCAATACAACACTCAACATTCCTTCATGCACAAGCAGTCAGATCGGTGTGACTCACTTACTCTCTGAACATAAGAGTGGAACAGCAACAGAGGAGAAAAACAGGAAATTATACACAGAAGAGCCTTAGAATGAAAAAATCATTGTGTACTTCAAATAGAAAAATACACTCAACAAAAATATAATCACAACACCTTTTTTTTCTCCTCAGATTTTTCATGAGATGGACTTAAAGATCTAAAATTCATTCCAGATACACAATATTACCATTTCTCTCAAACATTGTT
>JAUMHQ010000296.1:1875136-1888706 GCA_032361165.1 Enteromius paludinosus | reverse complement strand
TTAAGCCTTTTGAATTACGGGGACACTGAAAATGTCCTCATAAAACACCTACATATTGTAATACCTATGTCATACCCTTGTCATTATACAAATTTGTGTCCTCATAAACCACATAAACCCGCACACACACACACACACACACACACACACACAATATTACCGCACAGTGTCTATCTTGGAAAATTTTATCCTCCTCTCTCTGTCTTTAAGATGACTCCTCTAGAGTACATCTCACCACAAAGGATGAGGGTGACTCTGATTATATAAATGCTAACTACATGCCTGTAAGTTCATTAAATAGTAGCTGACATCAGCTGTAATTTAATTACACAATGCACTACCACTGCCATAGAAAATGCTCCTGATGGACTGACATTTGTTCATGTGCATATCAGGGCTACGCCAATGCAAGCAGACAGTACATCGCTGCTCAAGGTCCACTGCCTTCCACTGTCAATGACTTCTGGAGAATGGTTTGGGAGAAAAGGTCACAGGCCATCGTCATGGTAACAAACTGCACTGAGAGTGGAAGGGTAAGACAAAGTTCAGAATAAAAGACTGATTATCGTAGTTTCAAGTGTTGCATTTGTAAACACTAAATGGAACAAAACAGTATAATCAGTATTCAGTATCAGTATTATCAGTTTAGTATTTCAATCCAATTTTGTGTAATAACACAGTATTTCACATTCAGTGGTTTGGTTGCAGAATTTTAAGCTTGCTTCATCAGACATGTCCTCTGCTCTTGGTTCTGGTATTTTATCTAACCTTTCTGATTTATCTTCTCCAGGTCAAGTGTGAGCAATACTGGCCACTGGACTACACGCCGTGTCTATATGGGAACCTGCTTGTCACGGTGAAATCAGAGGATAAATTACCAAGTTGGACTCTGCGAGAATTCAATGTCAAAAATGTGAGCTGAAATATTTCTACTTTTTCTGTTTTATGAGAATAACATGAAACAGACCGATTCATGGTATAATTTTCCCAGCAACATGCCTGCTTAATGTCTGAAATTATTATAAATATTTGTTTAAAGGGGGGCCGAAAAAAGTCGAATTCTGTCTGGCCCTGACAGCTGTTCATGAGAACTATTTATTTATAGTACACTTTTAATTCATGGTGTTGCGTACACCAATGTTTTAACAGTTCAGAAAAGATAAATCACAGTCTGGCGCTGATTAAGAGTCATATTAATCAGAATCGTGACTTTAGTAAAGCACATTGTGAGAGTGTTTTAGTTTTTCTTTGCTGTTATGATATTAATAAAGCATTTGGAAGCAGAAAAACGGACACATGATTTCTAAACAAGCAATGTTGGGATGGTTTTTAATTGCTTTTTTTACACAAGCCTTGACAGACATAACCACATTAAACTCTTATCATTACTTCACCTGGTATTCAGTAATATGTATTCTGCTTTCATCTGATATGAGTCTATTTTCTATAACAGAAAGACACATCCGAGACACGGACATTGAGGCACTTCCACTTCACAGCATGGCCGGATCACGGCGTTCCCAATGGCACCGAAGAGCTGATCGAATTCAGAGGGCTAATCCGTCAGCACATAGAAAGCTCTTTCTCCGCAGGGCCGACGGTTGTACACTGCAGGTGAAAACCCGAATCACAAATGAATGTAAAGTGAATAATTACAGTCAGTCGACTGCTGAGAGCTATCTGCAAAGCAGTATGAAGAGTGAGCATTAATACATTGACAAAATAAAGCAAAGTTTGAATCCCTCTGCCACCATCTCTGTACGCTAGTGCCGGAGTGGGCCGGACAGGTACCCTGATAGCGCTGGACGTCCTGCTACAGCAGCTGGACAAAGAGAAAGCAGTGGGAATTGCCGCATTCGTCCGGCAAATGCGACTCAGCCGGCCACTAATGGTGCAAACTGAGGTAACACTGTTTCGATACATCATTTCAAAAGGCATTTATTTTTAAAGCAATGCAGCACAGAATTGGTTTTTAGGTATTACACAGTATGTAACAACTTATGTCATGGGAAGTTTATCAATCGGCCTTCCTTGCCAATGAGTAAAGCACGAGTCAACACCAACCCAATACTGCTAATTCTTTAATTACGTGTCAAGACTTGACAGCAGCACAATAACATGTAGTAAATGTTTAAAACAGCAGTTGCTATAATCATCAAGTTCTTAAAGTAAGCATATTATGAGTTCAAAGGACACTCTTTGGTCTGACAGAATGGCATCTGTATTTTTATGATTATTACATATTGTTATGTAATTACAGGTAATCAGGAAATGTGTATTCCTGGCAGTGACTCTATACTTGAATCTGTTTTATGCTTATCTCTCTGTCTCTTACAGTCTCAGTATGTGTTCCTGCACCAGTGCATCATGGATACTCTACAACCCAAAGCTGGGCCTAAGTCAGAGGCTCTCTATGAAAATACAGATATGATCTATGTCAACGCAATAGCATTGAAAGAATATGATAAACAAAGTCAAATATGAACAGAAGTATAAGGCATATCATACGGTCCAACGGCCTACTTCAAATACATACCCTTCAATAAATAAAAACTCAAATCCTGGGTTGTAATTAATATTACTTTCAACAAATACACTGAAACAAGGCTGAAAGATACTGCCCATGGTATTTTGAGCCTAAGCTACAAAGCACTAAAAGTTTACCAAACTTAACTGCCACTCTTTATTTAACTGTGTATAGGCTTATTTTTAAGTTAATTCCTCGCTTGATAAACTGTGGTCTCTGAAAGGAAACGTTTCTTTGATCTGTACTTAGTGCTGCTCCTTTTGCACATTGCTTTTAAATGAGAAATGTTTGTTAAAAATTCAAATAAGACATGGTTTATTTAATGTCCGTTTGGTTTAGGTTAATACCAAAGTATTCTCTATAATTTTTTATTTTGCCAGTGTCAGGTGTTCCCAGCTGCCTAACGTATAAAATGCTTTAAAATGAATATTTAAATATCTAAAGATGATAATTGTTTAATTATTTACATCAGGACTGGGTACCCTGATTTAAATATTGTCATATCTGTATGTAAAATAGAGAATGATTTGTTCAGAACTGCATTAAAGCAAAAAGGTTTTGCTTCACAGAACTACCAATCACAGTTTAAAATTAAGTTTCAGTTAGGGCTAGGCGATATATATCGTACGATATATTATGCGCATCTCTTCAATAAAGCCGGTTCTTTGATTAGCATTAAATCTCAGACACCTGTGTTCAAAAGGAACGCCAGCTTATAAACAAAGCCGTAGATCACTGAGAAGCTGCGCGTGAGGTTCGCGGGTGATTCAGTGGCGCAGCTTCTCAGTGATCTACGGCTTTCTTTATAAGCTGGCGTTCCTTTTGAACACAGGTGACGGCGATTTACCGCTAATCAAAGATATATATCGCCCAGCCCTAGTTGGAATATGGTTCAATGAGCATAGATTAAAAAAAGACAAAATATATAGACCTACATTTTTCATCCAAGGCTCACACAGCGTTTATGAAGTATCAGTTCTCTGTATTCCACAAGGATTCAGTGGGCTTTTTTTTTCTTTCAGGTCCTACATTTCATTTGACATACTGCGGAGAATACTGAAGGATTATTTCAAATATGATGTCTTCTACTGTATGAACATCACAGACATTGATGACAAAGTAAGAGCAGTGTTTGCGCAGAGTCTGAATGTGGTTGACCCTAAGCTTTTCATTCTGTATAACCTAATACCTCATTCTTTTGGCCATATGAAACGGCTGCTTTAAGTCTGAAGGCCATATATGGTACAGTGCTCACAAGATCCAATCATTAGTCTGGCCTCTTCGTTTCAGATCATCAAAAGAGCCCGACAGAACTACCTTCTGGAGCAGTACAGAGAAAAGAAGCCCAGTCCCTCTCAGATACTGCAGGATGTGTTAACAGCCCGAACGGTGAGTGTATCGCTCGTACAGTGGACATTTTGGTCCAAATGAATCCTGACGTGTGGGGTTTGAAGCCTGTATGAGTTAACTTTACTGTGGAACTCAAGCATTTGTATGTTTCAGATGCTGAGAGAACCAATTTAAAGACATTGTGATCAAAAGTTAAATTTTTTTATGCAGTTATAAATGATGTATCCTTGAACATAATGATAAAAAAATAGTCTTTTGTCATTTTTAATCCGTGCCATTAGCATGCCCTCTTCTTTTGCATTTCAGTCATTCCCTTCCAGCATTCTGTGACTCGCATGAACCGAGTGTAGAATTAGCCAATGTCTATGAGAAGCTTTTTATTTAGATGTGCATCACTTTAGACCTTAGTCATGTTAGAGACCCTAAAAAAATGAGGCTGTGGGGGGATGGACTTGTAGTTCTTATTTAGTCTTTAGTTATTTATGTTTTGTAAATTTGCTCTAGTTGATGATATTTAAAATAAAATCTTCTAATAGTTCAGGTCTGTCTTTAGTTTTCACACAACTTATGTGTGACATGGTTGCTTTCACGAAAGCAAGATAATAAAGATTTACTGAAAGTACTGAAAGAGCTGCCGTGAAGTAATGAAATCCATAATTTTGCTGAAAGGATTTAAGCAGCTCTGAAAACCAAATGGGAGCAAGACCACCTCAAACCAGCAAGACTGTTGGTTACTGGCCTTCACAAAAATGTTTTCTTTACTTTTATCTCTTTCCCCATCACTGTGCATTAATGTCATTTCGTTTTATTGTGTTTAGCCGTTTAAAGCCAAGCTTGCTGAGACTACTGACCCAGATAAGAAACAGATGCTGGAGAGGCTGGATGCAGCAGTGGAAGCTGCCCTGGGTCCCCTGCAGGTGGCAGTGCAGAGCAGTGCTGCAGGCGATACACTCCAGAATCAGGCGCAGGTGAATTATTTGAGCAGCGTTTTAAAAACACTCAACGTGACCTAGTTAGAGCAGGGCCGTATGAGGCATGCTGTTCGAAATTCGTTGACTGATGTCATTTAGTGACGCATCAATTAACATTGTGTTTCATGAGATCGTTAGAATTCCTGGCATGGCTCTGAAACGAACTGGTTCATTCTTAATGGTTTTCATTTTTAGGTCTTATTGGAGGAGGCTAAGGATCTCTTGTCAGATTGGTTAGACACCCAATTTGGGAGCCAAGTGACAGAAAACTCAATCTTCTCTTTGTTGCCAAAGTACTGGGAGGGAGAGTACCACAAAGATATGGAAGCACTAAATGTGAGTCAACAAATATAGATGAGTAAATGAATTGCTTGACAATGACCCAACTTATATGTATAAACCCTACTTTTCAAGAAATGTAGTAATTTTCAGTAATTTGCTACGCTTTTAAAAGAAGTCTAATGCTCACAGATGTATTTGATCAGAAAGACAGTAAAACAGTATTCTGTGAAATATTACATTTTAAACAGTATGAAAAACAGGCAAAGCAACTTATTTTTACAGGAAATATTCAGATGTAACACACTGTAATTGTTAACATTTTCATAAGTAGTTTAATTACACGGATTGTTTTCCTCAGTAAGTGTACAGTTACATTTATTTTATAATGAAATTACGTTATGCAGTTAACAAGTAACTAGTTAATCTGCAAACACTGTGTTATTATGTAGTGATGTGAGTACCGATGTTAAAACATGTGAAGTCTGAGCAGTGATGAAAGCCTGCGGTGTCGTTGATTGACAGGTCCTCGCTCCTGATGTTCTCACACGGGTCAGCGAGTACGTTCCAGAGATTGTGGCATTTGTCAAAAGAATTGTGGACAACGGTTATGGGTAGGAACAGAGCTGTCTTCTGTCTAGATTGATCTTTTTTTGTATTTCGTGATATAAATTATAAACACTACTTTCAGAGAATGTCTAAGAATTCATTTCTGCCCTTTTCTCACAAGGTACGAGTCAAATGGATCGGTATATTTTGACACGGCAAAGTTTGATACCTGCCCTGCCCACTCTTATGCCAAACTAGTACCAGAAGCTGTTGGGGATCAGAAAGCCCTTCAAGAAGGAGAAGGTACAGGCATAAATTGCAATACATCCTTTAAAATGATTAACATGATCCACTATGTAATCCACAACTGTTATACAGTTGTATTGATGAGCACCAATAGGGCATAGTTACTAGATAATTCATATTTCTCAATTATAATCTGAGGAGTGGATTCAACAAGCCAGAATTATATCCATTGTTCTTCCTCCTCCTTTTTTTTGTTCACCTGGACATTGTATGTTTGTTAACGAATAAATGTCTTTTTTACTTTTTGTAGGAGACTTGAGTATCTCAGCAGACAGACTCAGTGAAAAGAGATCACAGAATGACTTTGCACTGTGGAAGGCCTCCAAGCCTGGAGAACCATCTTGGGACTCCCCTTGGGGAAAGGTGAGGAAGTACAAATCAGGAAGACGTGCACAGATGAACATGCTTTAAAATGCCTTCAGTTGGCTGCTTGGTAATTTTAATATAAAGCAACAAGGTTTTAAATGCGTTGGGTAATGTTTGGAAGTTCAATATCCAAAATTATTTTGGGGGTGTTAAAGGGGCGACCTGGATGGCATATTGAGTGCTCCGCCATGGCTGGATCCATTTTGGGAGAGTCTATGGATATCCACGGAGGAGGTTTTGACCTGCGCTTTCCTCATCATGACAATGAATTGGCGCAGTCTGAGGTGAGAAAATTACAATGTGCTCATATAAAAAAAAAATGTTTAAAAGCCGTTGTTGAAAAGCTATTATTAGAATCCTGTTCAATATTCATTACAGGTTAATGCAGCATTCATGTCACTTTGGAATGACCATAAGTTTCCGAGGAGTTAAATCATTCACGTCTTTGTCAAACTTGTAATTAAAACACACATTATTATAGTCACTGTGCATTTTTGTCTTATTTTGCAAGAGCATATAGAAGTGACATGATGCAGTCATTAAATATTTTGCTGTCATCAACTACAAAGGATATGTTTTGGCATTTTGAGCATTGCCATGTAAACAGTTTCTAGTTTTTATTAAATCTGAAAACTAATAATGAAGAACTTGTCCCTGGATTGCTGTATGTCAATGTTTTTTTTTTTTGAACAGGCATACTTTGAGAATGATCACTGGGTACGATATTTCTTACACACGGGTCACCTGACCATCGCCGGATGCAAGATGTCCAAATCTCTGAAGAACTTTATCACTATCAAAGATGCCCTGGCCAAACATACAGGTAATTACATTACGACTATACTGTTTTATTGTAAGTATCGCTCTTACATATTTAGACATCTGCATATGGGTCAAAGGCTTGATGCTCTTTTTTTTTAAATGAAATTATTTGATTTAAAAATTTATTTCAATTATTTTAAATAAACTGTATGTTTTCAATATTACATATTTCAATATTTTATAAAAAGAACCCCTTAAGACCCTCAAGAGTGTGTCTCAAGGTCTTTGTAATACTTGAGAAATATCACACACGTTGTTCTTTTAAATAAAAGGGCATGTTTTGTTTAAGCCAAATTTTTACTAGGTGGATATACTACTTAGTCATCTTTTCATCATTGTTGCAAAGATATCAAGACCTTGGCACATGAAATATTTTTATCATTCCTTTTCTCAAACATGCTTTTTTTCTGTGGTGTAAATACAGTACTGTGCTCTATCTTTTGCTGTAGCGAAATAACAGTTTACGTTTCTAAACATTACTTTTGTCATTAATTGTAATAATACAGTGAGATTATTGTCTGCACAAGGAGTCTGACAACAGCCAGTGCTCCACACAGAGATCTGATCATCATCCAGTCTGTCTGGAATGACCTGAAGTAACAGAACAAACTGAGACAGACTCAATCCAGAAGAACTGTGGCAACGTCTCCAAGATGCTTCAAAAAACCTACCTGCAGAGCTACAGTACTGTTCAAGGTTTTAGACACGTGTACAAATCCTGTAAAACGAGGATGCTTTTAAAATAATGCCATAAATGGATTTAATTGATGAATTAACTTCTATTAATTAAATCAAATAAATATTTGGCATTACATTTGGTAAAATAGATTCTGTCTCGAGGTACACTTGTCCATAGTTTTTCAGGTGGCTTTTCAGGTAGGTTTATGAAGCATCTTGGAGACGTTGCCACAGTTCTTGTGGATTGAGTCTGTCTCAGTTTGTTCTGTTACTTCAGGTCATTCCAGACAGACTGGATGATGATCAGATCGGATCTCTGTGTGGAGCACTGGCTGTTGTCAGACTTCTTGTGCAGACAATAATCTCACTGCATTATTACAATTAATGACAAAAAATAATGTTTGAAAATGCTTTTGCACAGTACTGTAAATTTGTGTTTGTGTGGTCATTTATTCTGCCATGCACATTAATTAACTAAAAAAAAGAGGTTTTGACATTGTGCAATTGTGCTTTATTTCCTTTTAGCAAGACAGCTTCGTTTGGCCTTTCTGATGCATTCGTGGAAAGACACATTGGACTATTCCAACAACACAATGGAGTCAGCCATCCAGTACGAGAGATTCATAAATGTGAGTGAGAAACCAGGAAGAGGGAGAAAAGTACCCCAAATTCACAGTCTGTCCAAATTAAATATCTGCCACTTATCAGCACACAGAATCCTCATGAGTGCACAATAGGCTTATCTAGATTCCTCCAAGAACCCAGAAGGTCGGAGAAAAGCGTGTCCTTCAGGGCAGATTAATTCTGTCTTGCGCTTCTTTCCACCTATCAATTACTCTGTCACCACGGAATATAACAAGGGCAGAGTTCCAAATTTGCCTGAAACACACAGGCAGCCATTAGCATGGGAAATATGTGAAGGTTACCTATGACTGACCTACACGCTATATATTTTTTTTTATTTTAGACCAACCTTACACAAACTTGAGGTTAGGATCTTAATGGGACACAGTATTTTTCTCTCTACCCCAGTGCACCTCCAAAGGCTGTACTTGAGTAAAAATGGAGACGGCTTATTAAACGGTGATGCAACAATGGTGCAATTCCCTCAGCAGAATTTGGCTGAAATATAACTGGAGATGAATAGAGGTTCTGAGGTCCCAAATTAGAAGTAAAAGCTGTAAATATTCAAACAAGCTACATTAAAAAGCTGAGAGTAGTGTTGTGCACACATAGTTAACAGTATTTTTAAACAGTATATTTTTATATTTTCCAAACACTTATATTTATGAACTATGCTAAAATGTATTTATGATCATGCATACACAAGTTCACTAGCCTTACACTTTGAAGCAATAGCAATTCAGTTTTTTTTTTATATATATATATATATATATATATAGTGTATTGTCTGAATATGATAAAATATTTAATTCAACAATTTCAAGGAACATGCTCAATAAAAATACAACATCTGGGGGGTGGTTGTTTATTGAAGCAGAATATATATTGTCAAGTTTCGGGGTCGATAAGATTTTTCTTCTTAAATGTAAGTAATAATTTTGTTGAGCGAGGACGCAATAAGTTGACTTTTGAAATGATTATTTTTTCACATGAATGCTGTTCCTTTGAAATATTCTTAGCCAGAAAAAAGGTTAAATGGTAAAAACTTACCAACCCCAAACTTTTGAATGATTTCCAAGCTTGTATTATAAGCATATAACTTAAAATGAAATAGTCTTTTAGGAGAGCAAATGAAAAAGTCCTTCATGACTATTTTTATGTTTGCTGATCCAATTTTGTTTCCACAGGAGTTCTTCCTAAATGTTAAAGATATTCTGAGGAACCCAACAGACATCACTGGCCAGTTTGAGAAATGGGAAGCTGAGGAGATTGAACTAAACAAAAGGTGACACATATTTCTTTAAGACTACATTGTCTGTCTCCTAAAAATAAAGCTTTATCACTCATTACAGTCATTTGTGTATTTGTGTAGCTTCTGTGAGAAGAAAACATCAGTTCATGAGGCGCTGTGTGACAACATAGACACTCGTTCGGCTCTGGAAGAGATGAGGGCTCTTGTTGGTCAGAGTAACACCTACATGGCTGCCAGAAGGAGTGCAAAACTACCACCTAATCGCATGCTGCTGCAGAGCATTGCGCTGTACTTGACCGACATGCTTAAGGTAGCAAGACACAAAAAGTAGTTATATACAGCTTGACTTTGGACATAGTTAATACCTGGATGTTGAGATTTAGAAACTGAAACACCGAAGTGCTTGCTAAAACTCTTTTCTGCTTTGACAGACTTTTGGAGCGATTGAAGGAGCTGAGCCCATTGGCTTCCCTGTTGGAGGAAACGGAGAGAATGCTGATGTAAGCAACACCCATGATCATGTTTGATTCGTCAAAGGTTTCCTTTTAATTTCTGTTACAAAGCCAGAGTTGTGAAGACACGTCATTAAAGATTCAATATGATGATGCTTTTTTGTGGATTGTTGTCCACCCTCATCAAATTCTTCTTAATCTTTTCATTTCTGTTTCAGCTCGAGAGCACAGTCATGCCCTATTTGTCAGTGCTGTCGGATTTCAGGGAAGAAGTCAGAAAAATTGCAAGAGAGAAGCAAGGTAAATCTCTCGGGATGTTTAATTTATTCATGTTTTACAGCAAAGTCATTTAGTTTGCTCTAATTTATTTCTTTGCAACATGTGTTTCTTTTTTTTATGGGTATTGTTGTAGCTGTACCTCCAACAGACATCTGCATACAATACGGACTGTGCTTTTTACGCACAAAAGAGAATTCATTAGGGAAATGTGTTTGTTTTCCAGTGACAGAATTGCTGCGGCTGTGTGACGAATTGCGTGATGATACTTTACCTGAACTGGGTGTCCGACTGGAGGATCGTGATGGTAAATAAAAGATACAGAGAGTTTATTAAACCCTGAATGTCAAGGAAAATGACTTTTTTTGCTGTTTTTTTCTTTCTTAAGGACTTCCCACGTCTGTGAAATTGGTGGACAAAGAAACACTTCTGAAGGAGAGAGAAGAAAAGAAGAAGGTAATTGCAGAATCCATCTACATGGCAGTATACTGTGATATCTCTACTTGATTTATTTGATGTCAGTGGTGTAGATTTTGTATCTCGTTTCACATATAGTACTGCAAGAGATGTGCTGGTCTGCGGTACACCTTATGAAGTTAAAATTAGTCATTAATCAGATCAGAATTATCTCTCCAGCAGGGTAAGGCGATCCGTTCCTTCTGTCAATGGAAAAAAAGTTTCTTAGCATATCAGGCATCACAAAAGAAATGATTCAAATGCAAACCAGGTCATGAAAAATGTATTTAGGCCTTTCGAGCTTGTCAGTGTAAATGACGCTCTTTAGAGTGAATAGTAAGGACTCAAGTTGCACCGGTTTATTGTTGTACCTTCTTTAAATTACTCCTTTGAGCCTCGTATGCACGCTTACTGCTCCGGACCCATTCTGCAGATCAGTCATGATCCACCTGAGATGCTCACAGCAAATAGTGTTTCTAAAAATAAGGAGACTTGTCTGTGTGTTTATAGGTTTGGGGTCTGTAAAATATTTTAAAATGCTTATTTTGCATTTATTTGAACAAATTTACAGTAAAATGTCAATGTTATGAAATATAATAGTTTTATGTCATTTATTCCTTCGATGGAAGAGATAGTACAGTAAGTTGATTGTAAACAGTTGTGCTGTTTTTGTGGAGAGCGTGATGGGTTTTATTCTGGATTTTTGGAATTTAAGAAGAACAGCATTTATTTGAAATGGAAATCTTTTGTAACATTTGTAAGTCATTTTTGATCAATTTCATGCATCCTTGTGGAATAAAAGAATTAAATTCTTTTTTTATGTTACATTAAAAGATCCTATTATTATTTATTTTGTTATTTTATGTTAATGTTCATTTACAATCTGTGTTTATTCTTTAATGTTTCAAGATGGAAGATGAAAAGAAAAAGAAAAAGGAGGAGGCTGCAAGGAAGAAACAAGAACAAGAGGTGATTAGAAGAATGGCAGAACCCCCCGACACACTTTTTATTTAGTCTCTCTTTATATGAAAAGCCTCTCATGTCTATAAATAGTTGTACTTTGAAACACATTGAGAGTTTATTCTTGTTAGAGATTCATTGTTATTTGTACTATAAATATTTGTATATTGTATGTTTATAGATGGCAAAGTTGGCAAAAATGAAGGTTAAACCCAGTGAAATGTTCCGGTCAGAAACTGACAAATACTCCGCCTTTGATGAAATGGTAATTCTTTCATATGATACACTCTTTTTATGTCACACTACTGTATGTTGGATCCATTTCAAGGTGATCATTGGTCTATAGGGGATGGATGAGTCCTTATGAATTTTTTATTATTTGCTCACATTTATTCAGAAATGCTAACATGTCTGTTCTTTGCTTACACAGGGCTTCCCAACTCATAATGCTGAGGGATTGGAGCTCAGTAAGGGACTGACCAAAAAGCTTCGCAAGCTTTACGAGGCTCAAGAGAAGCTGTATAATGAATACCTCCAGGCGACCCAGAACGGGAGCTGAGAACATGTGTGTTAAGTCTGATGTGATCTGCCATCCACCTGTACTGTCTGTTGTGAACTTGTCTTGTGTATGCGAAAAGGCAGCAAAACTTAAAAGACCTCATCTGTGAGTTTTGGCTCTTAACTTTGGCAAGGTTTTGCCGAATCCTTCTGGTTATGGTTGGAAGGTCATTGTTTTTTGATGCTCTGCAATCATGGCTTTGAGGGATATTTTATGAGTATGATATTAAGGGTATATTATGTGCTTTTTGCACACATAGAACAAAGATGCAAGTATATCAGAACTTTTCTAATGTGGGTTTGGTGGTTTATATGAAGTATGCAGGAAATATTCAAACATTTAATGTTTTCATTATTGATATAAAGTCTGGCTGGTCAAAGAGGCGTTTTCTCCAAAACACTGTTTACACATCAGCTATTCTTAAACATGATTCCTCCAGAATCAAAATATCTGATACAGGAACGAAGGGACTTCAGGTTTGTAGGTTTACGACAACTGGAAAAACAGAGGAATACATAGGAGCACCAATTATTGTTAGTATGAACCTACTCTTTATAAGAACATGAAATACCAAAATAAAAAAGTTTTGAATAATGTGTGACGCTCATTTATTTCTAACTTATTTCTGCAAAGGTTGCCATAAAGAAAAATGTTGTTCATAGAGTTGTAGGCCTGGTAGGACTTGGCAAACAACTAAATATATTTAGTTTACGATCATAAAACATCTGCACAGTGCTTCAGAAAAGCTTTGTGAACTTATCGAACAGAATATTTGTTTTTTCATGAATCGTATGGAATCGATACAAATGGTTTAAGAGTGTGACTGACTCGGTCCAATTCGCACAATGTAACTTTTATACCAGTTTAGCAGCAATGTTACAAATAACGCATGCTTGTAATGTATTATTAACACATGCAGTATATTTTAAAGAGATACAATTATTTTTGTATAATTTGATTGCCAATAATGTGTCTTATTCGATGTTGCAATCAATTAAAATAGCCTGACCCGCTTTACTGGGATGTTTTAGGGGATGTAGTATGCTATTTACTTATGTCAGGAACAGTGTTGGGTAAGTTACTTAAAAAAAGTAATTAATTACTTATTACTAATTACTTCATCAGTATTGTATTTTAAATACT
>JAUMHQ010000296.1:1854719-1875036 GCA_032361165.1 Enteromius paludinosus | reverse complement strand
CTGGATGAGCTGCACTACCTGAGCCACTTATGTGGGTTGTAGACTCTGTCTCATGCTACCACTAGAGTGAAAGCACCGACAGCATTCAGAGGTGACCAAAACATCAGTCAGAAACCATAGGAACTGAGAAGGGGGTCTGTGGTCACCCCCTGCAGAACCACTCCTTTATTGGGGGTGTCTTGCTAATTGCCTATAATTTCCACCTGTTGTCTATTCCATCTATGGTGGTTTTAATGTAATTGCTTTGTGGGATGAGCAGACCATTTAAATGCAGGAAAGGTGAGATATGGAGCAGTGAGGTAGTGAGTGATGAGTAAGGAAGGGTTAAAGAGCTAAAACTAGAGTCTATATAGAGTGAGATCTGTCCAGGGACCCTGTAGCATCTGCCATTATGCCAGATGAGTTGTTATTCAACACCTCGCTCTTCTCACCTTCTATAGAGAAAGTGTTTTAACAGTTATTTGTATGTGCCACTCTAAATAAAATGACACATGAGAAGGGATCGTGGAAGTAGATAATTATTTTGCCATCTTGTAGCAGATGGATCTCACTTGAGGGTAAAGGGGAGCTTGAGGTTTTGAGTGTTTTCTATCAGTATTGGCTCCTTTAAACCTCAAGTAAGATATTAATACCGCAGTTTTCTTGAGTGCTTTTGGTTTTTATGAACATCACAGACCACAGAAAAAAATGAAATAACCTTTTTTGACAGTTTTTTAATGTGATTAACTGACTTTCATCACTTTTTTTTTTTGTCTTAAATTTTGGGATTATCTTTATGTCTTGGTGTTACCATCCAACATTTGTATGAATATATCACAAAATTTGCCAAAAAATTAACTTTTTTTTGGATGTGCAACATTTGTACTTTTAGAGGAACAACAGCTTGTTTCTGGGCCATCTTTGTAACTTCCTTACCCCTAAAAGGTAATACCATTGCACATATTACTGCTTTAATTTACTAATATGCACATTTTAGGGTACAAAGTTGAACCTTATAAGGTTACTAGCCAATGGTAAGCTGTTGTTTCCTAGATAGTGTTGTAACTTGTTTGAAAGGCATTTCCGTTTAATACAGTTCATATTTGCGGATCATGATAATTTAGGGATGTGTTATTTTTCATGCATAAGTCAACATATTTATCCCCTCATGTAGTCAAGGAATCCAGGCTGTCTTCCAGCAAGGTCAACAACTAAAGGTAAAAGGAAATGAGACCTGTTTTTGATTCCCTTGCTCCACACGCATTTGCCTGTTAGCATCATAATCTAATCCATGTGAGCCTCTCTCTTTTTGTTGGCAAGGCTTGAATGGGTTTAGAGGTGAGTGGAGAGATGGCTCGCAGCCAAAAAGGGAAGTGGGTACATCAGAAATTCACACACTTTTAAAACTTGCAGAAGAGAGAGCAGAAGCAGCTGTCACATAAACATAAACTGCTGCATATCAGTGTGGTAGCCCTCCTTACGTGTGTCACTCATGTCTGTCTGTCACTCTGTACTTCTCATATTCTGTTTTATTCTCTTTTTATTCTTTGTTTTTGCATGGTTTATTCCCGTTTCATGAGTCTTACCTTAGAGTATTACCATATTCTTGTTTCTGTCTTTTTGCAGTCTTTCATATTCTAGCCTGGTTTTCAAGTCTCTCATGCTTTCCTCTCCACCTTTTATTCTTGGCCTTTTAACAAGCCTGTTGTTCTAGCCGTGAGTTGGTTGGCGTGCTGATGATAAATGGCAGTCTGAAACAGGAAAGAAAAACAGCTGTCATTCACACTCTAAACTTCAAACTGCCTCTTATTTCTTCATGGCTTTGAGTGGTTGCTATTCTGCAATTCACTGATAATTTTTTTCTCTCAACCCCTTTTTCATGGTAATAATAAGGACAGTATCTGTCAATTGTTTAATTTGCAGTTTCTTGAATCAGAACTATTTTTGTTGGACTTGTCATGGCCATCACCTTCACCATTGGCACTACTCATCTGACTTCAGGTCCACTTTAAGATTCAAGGCCATTGTTAAGAGGATTTTTCCACTTGGGTAAGAAGGGGGCTTCATTTGGAGGCACTGCAAGGGGCAGGGGTTGTAAATGAATTCTTTCTGGATGTCTCAGGACCACCCCTGCTTTTTCCCGAACAAGCAAGTGAAAAGAGGTCCTGTGATCACTCCTTTCTTGGTTTTAGAGTGTGGGCTTTAGGGCTCGTTGAGAGAATTCCTCAGTAATGGAGGTTAAAGTTAAAGGCTAGAAGGTCACAGAGGAGGTCAGAGATCATCGAGAGAGAGGACAACTTTTCCGTGCTGGGGGCACCTCTTTAATTGTGTGTGTGCCTTTGTAAGGAGGACAGACTCTTTTTAAACTTGACTGACTGAACTTGACTTGAGAATTCAATTTATACAAGACAATTAGGAGCATTTTATATATACTTTTATACTTAATTATATATGTCCAGTTTATAAACATTCATTTATATAAAATTACATCAGAATGCCATGGTTTGATTAATTAGAATCATGTGTTCCAAATAGCTGTGTAATACATAGGCTTCTTTGACTAAAACGTCTCTTATGCTCACCATGACTGCACTTATTTGATTAATATGCGTTCTCTTTTAATATGTTTTTAATGTGTTTATGTTTGTAGCAACAATGAAAGTGTATTTTTAGGATTCTATGATGAACAGAAAGTTAAAAAACAGCATTCTTTTTTGTGACCGTACAAAAGATCAGAAGTCATTACTGTCACTTTTGTGTCTTTTTTACCTAATTTTTTTTATCTGCTGAAATATCTTGTCGGCTCACTCAGCATTTGTGTTTGTCTGCCCGTGTGTGTTCATGAGCTGTGGAGTTTGTGCCAGCTCTCGGTGCCAATTCCTCCCAAAAGTCCCCTTCCCTCCATATCCACTGCCCCGTCACCGCGCTTCACTACACTTAACAGCACCTTTACAGCCAGCCAGTCCTGTTAAACACACTTTACAGGCCCCAAGCCATCCACCAGTTAAAACCTCCCTCCCTGAGCCATCCACCAATAAAAACACCCCTTTCCTGTCCACCCCTGTTCGGAAGACATCTTGTTGGAAGATTGTCAGAAAAGCGTGGGAGCTCAAGAGGAAGAGGAGGATGAGGAACAAAGGAAGGGTGCAATGAGGCGCTGTGGCCTGTCACTTCTTACTAATCTTCTCCTGTATCTCTCTTGTCTTGCTGTAGTTCTCTCTGGGGATTCTAGATGGGATTGTTGTGGGCTGTTTCGGACTTCAGAGGACATCCATCTCTCTTGTTAGTAGTTTAGTAAAGCATTTGAGTTCAATCTTGATGTCTCCTGAGTGGTTTGACAGGGCAGAGTTCATTTAAAGACCCCATGATGTCACTTGAGGATTGCAGGTTTCTTTTCTGCATGATGGGTTTTATATTAAGATGGAAAAGAGAAGCTTTTCTTTTTGCTTCTTTTCTATGAGCAAATAGGTTTTTAGTTATCTCACGTCATGAATGATGACTTTCTACTTGCCAGTCTATATTTTAATCATGAGCATTCATGATTAAAGGGATAGTTCACCCGAAAAATAAAAATACTGTCATAAGTTACTCACTCTCATGTCATTCCAAACCTGTTAGACTGTCGTTCATCTTCATAACACAAATTAAGCTGGTATTGATGAAATCTGAGAGCTTTCTGACCCTCCACAGACAGCAATGCAACTGATATGTTCAAGGCCCAGAAAGGTAATAAGGACATCATTAAAATAGTCCAAGTGACATCTGTAGTTTAACCTTGATATTATGAAGCTGAGAATACTTTTAGTGTGCAAAGAAACCAAAAATAGACTCAGACAGAGGAGAATAAATTGCTGACTAAAGTTGTTATTTTTGTGCATTCTAGTATTCTAGTAGCTCCATATAATGGACTGTTTTAACAATGTCCTTACTACCTTTCTGGGCATTTTCAGTTGCACTGCTGTCTATGCAGGGTTGGAAAGCTCTCGGATTTCATCAATAATATCATAATTTGTGTTACAAAGATGAACGAAGGTCTTACGGGTCAGGAATGACACCAGGGTGAGTAAACGATGGCACATTTCAACAGAAGTTTTGATGTCATTTTTGAGTCTTCTAACAGGTTTTGCAGTCACTGACCATAAAGTTTCTCACTTCTCAGACAGATCTGTCTTTCCAGTTCATTTATTTTTGTGTGGATGACCAGGTTTCTGTTTTACACAATTGACTGACTGACTGAATCCTCCAGCCTACCTTTGTCATCGCTCACTTCACATAGCATTCATTTTTCCCCCCACTGCCTCTCTGCCTCATCTCTTCTTTTTTTTTTTTTCAATTTCCTCCCCTCCCCCTGCCTTTTTCTGCATTTTCTCAGTGATGCCAGGGTTATAGGTCACAGTAGGATGGTGAGGGGGAGGGGTCAGTTGGGGAACGGTGACCTCTGTGTGTGCACTGGGGCAGAATACCCCTCCCTCTTTTTCGTCTTTTCCTCCGACACCTCTCCCCCCTACGCCTTCACTCTTCCATTCCCTGTGCTGCCCATCCCCTTCTCTCCCACAGGCCCCTCAGGGCCAGCGACATTGACCTTGGCTTTGAATGAATTAGGTGCTTGAGCACTGACATAGGACTGAGCTCCCCCCCAAACACCAGCGTTCTGCAATCATTAAAAAACCACAGCAATTCTAACACGCTCTCACACCCTGAGAAAAGCTTTGATTTGTCATGCTGTCATAAGAGATCTGTTTCAGTGGTTTAATGTTTTTCCAAGCCGCTTCAACACTTGGCTGGCACAAATAAATCCCTTTTCACGCACAAAGCATTTGCTTGCTCGGCAGCGCTGGTGGCGTAACACCCTGACTCTCAGTCAGATAACATCACAGTCCTCTTTGAATCACTGGGAATTGTTTGCACTTCTTGTTTTACAGTTTCATTAAGAGTGTTAATCCACGGCAGATTGTGTTATCTCTGTGTCTTCTGTGTACATTACACACTGATCTGTGTGTGACTGCTGTGTATAGATTATTCAAACAGTCGAACATCAGCCATTGTTTGGAAAGCGAAACGAAAAACAGGCAAATGTTGGTGATGGCTGTTTTTCTCTTTGATTCTTTGGTATATAGGGACAGTGCACATAAAAGGGATGGGGTTAAAAGGTAGTCAGCCTGCTGTATTTGGAGCAGGTCAACTGGGGTCACGACGGAATTCCACATGAACCAATTAGATTTGGGTTGTATGGAATGCTGGCAAGTCATTCTGATAAAAGCTACTCCGTGTCATGTTTGCTGTCTCAACTGGACCTGTTTGTAGTTGTGTGTGTGTGTGTGTGTGTGTGTGTGTGTGTGTGTGCATGTAACAGGGTTGGGAAAGTGTAAAAATAAAGTCAATTTTTTAGGTTAGAATTTCAGTTGATATTCCATATTGCACAGGAAGTTGAAACAGTATTAGTAGTAGTAGTAATAGTAGTATCTGAATGATGAAAGTTATTATCATATGAATTTCAGTTTGGTTCCTAAAAATCTGCATTCATAAGGAACCAATATAATTAAAAATAGATAAATATTTATTATTAATTAAATTATTAATAATTAAATAATAATAAGAAGAAATATATAAATATGTATTCATCTGCCTCAAATTTAACATTGTACAAGTCAGCATCCTGTTTGCTACCTTCAGAAATTAATTGGAATTTAACAAGCAGAAATTCAATTTTGAGCTGTGCAGAACCCTGGTACAGTATGTACGTTAAAGTATGTGCAAGTTTATGGGTCATAACTTTTTAGGAGTCCTTATGATTCACTCGTCAGTCATGACATTGATTTCCTGTCAGTGAATTTTTCTTACCCTTTTAGTAAATGTATGTACTTGACACTTTCTTACCAAAGCAACATGTAAGTATAGGCAGTCAACCAGCAAACGCTTTCAAAAAATGTTCTTCCTAAATTACTGTACATCTATTACCGGGACAATACTGCTGGAGCAATCTTGGGTTAAGTGCTTGGCTTAAGGCCATAATGGTAGTTGTTTATGAATCCATTGGAAAGTGAGTACATATTGTGTAGGCCTAAGTGACAATTACCTAAATACTATGGCTAAATCTCAGCCCTCAATGAGAAGGCTAACTCAATATGCCCCCTTTTGTGTGGGGAGATGGGTAAGCTGGATGAGCAGATGCAGGCCATCACTGTGCTGAATGCCATTTACCAGCTACTTTGGGCTGCAGAAACAAACTAGCTGTGGTGAGTAGTAAAACTAGATCAAATTTAGACATTACACTAAATGAGTTTTCCAGACTATACGAGTTTTAACCAAACTCTAAAGGCAGCATTTCATGAATACAGTAATGTGTTTAATGTACTACAACAAACTCACTTATAGTTCAGGATCATAGGACATTTTTAAGAATATATATTTTTCAGCACTGAAACGTTTTGGGATTTTTTTTTTCTATCTTTTATTTTCTTTTAGGCTGCATTTATTTGATTGAAAAATACAGTAAAATACAGTAGCACTGTGAAAATATAGTGTCACATACATCTACTGCAATTGTTCACAATGATTCACATAAATGCCTTTCTGAAAGATCTTATGAGAAGTCTCTATAAGAAGTCAGTTGGTCATCATCAGCAGCACACTTGTATGAATCTAAACGAACGCATTGATGTAAACACCTTCCGTGTCTGTGTTCACAGATGCAGGATCATGAGATGAGCAGTGTTCTCCATCACAGGGACTGCTTACTGACTCCTTCTCTTCGGTGTAGCCTGCAATTGAGTGCTGTTCACTGAGAGTGAGAGAGAAAAAATGAAAGCATGAAATGGACGTTAGTGCCGAGGACGGCTGCCCCTCTGTAATTTTACAATTTGTTCCATATGACCTTCACAGAGTGTTCTTGGGAAAGCTAGAAATTGCAACAGAGATGCATTGGTTTGGATGCACTGATTTGTGCTGTTGCTTTTGCTCAAATAACACAGCATTGACTTAAAAAAAAAAAAATTCCAGAAGTGATATGAGACTGCACTTGCTAGGTGGGGGTTATATCGTGTACAATTTTATGAGAAGACGAACTTAAGAACTGAGTCTGTGTAGATCTTTTTAATAAAGCCTTTTTGTCTACTTTTAAATTAGTACTGGTAGTGGTATCGATGGTAATAGTACGCTCAGTGTTTAAGCAAAGGTAAAATCAGCCAAAGCAAGGTTATTTGCATAGCGCATTTTGTACACATTGGTAATTCAATAGGGAAAACGTTTCCTCTGCATGTCAGAGATTAATATCTTTGCACTTCTAACCTTTTACCACTAGTGTCAGTTGCTTGGAAACATCAAGGGGGAGATGGATAACTTGGGAGGATTTCATGTTAGGGAGGGCTGAGGGCTCACTTAAGCTTGTTTGCTTTCAAAAGCACAGAACGGGAGATGATGACATAGGCACAATGGAAGAACTGCATCAAATATTATTTAGTTTGCTTCAGGAAAAATGTGCAATGCAGGAAAAACGGTGAGGATGTTACTAGCACATAAAATCCATGAAATTAAACTACTGCGTCAGTACTGCAGCAGCTATCACTCAAACCCTTTCATTAGCGTCACCGGGCTTTAAGTGTGATGTGGTTTTGTTTGGGTTCAGTGACAGTGCAGGTACAGAATGACATCATGAGGTCAGAGGGAGTCTCTCTCAGTGACTGATGTTCACACAGGTCGTTAGATCTGTAATTACACACTGAGCCATTTTCAGCCACATAACAAGCTGATTTACCTCCGACTTGACCTAACTTGACCAGCAGAGTAAAATTGCACCTGTAATCATCAAATACCAGCACAATATGTTAAACATGTATTTAGCTTTCATATATCTGTTTGTATGTCTGTCTGTCACAGAATTTCTGTTTTCTTTTGTCTGTCTGTCATTCTGTCTGTCCATCAGTCACTTATTCAACTCACAGAATTGGACTGAACTGGGCACAATGTGGAAAGAAGAATTTGTGGAATTTTGAAAAGATTTTGTGTTTAATGTAAAGTTCTGATCAATTTTGCGCAGCACCACAAAAATAGAATCTAAGGCCATATAACTCATCACTTGTATTGTTAGTGAAAGTGCAGTTTACAAAACGCCTTCTCATGGAAAACATGATATACTGTACATTAAGCCATTTAGTTTTTTCAGCTAAAATAGATTATTTGAAATATATTTATTTCAATAGTTTACTGTAAAATATAGAATATACAGATTATCATAAATATCCAACAATTGTATGTTTTTTCTTTTCATGAGCCGCTTTTTATACTGTATTCTTAATATACATGACGTGTTATTATGCTTGACTGATTCTTTGTCTGTGCAGTTCATTGTTTTCCATGATTGATCGTAGGTTGTGATGATTGATTCTTTGTCTGTGGCAGTGGAAAGGTCCATAGATTGATGCCGTGAGCGGAGGCATTAACGCTGTGGGTCTGGAATCATAATTCTAGTTCTTAGCCCCGACCGCTTTGTGATTTGTCAGAAGCGAGGCGGACAGTACCGGGGTCAGCTTAGCTCCACGCTGGGTTTATGTGTGTGTGTATTTGCATGAATTCATATGGATTAGAGCATGTGCTGTAGGGGCGGGGCTTGCGAATCAGAGGGACCTGCGCATCAACCCTGAGGTGATTTCCCTAGTGACTGTTGTCAGCTGGCAGTTTGGGGGCCCCCGTTGAGAAAAAAAGAGGAATATAAAAGGAAAAGAGCGAGGGACTGGCACCCAACTGCCAGCTGTCTTAGTATGGTAGGATGATGGAAGATCTGATGGGGGAGAGAGAAAGATGAAGAGGGGGGCATAGTGGGATGGTCCCCACGGCCACCTTAACTTTCCACTTTCCTCACACCCACACACTCATTCTGACGCACACCGTTCCATCACTTGTTCTGTCAGCCCAGATGGGCACGAGAAAGCAGTGTGTGTGTATGTGTGAGAGAATTTGACACAATAGGGTCCCACTCAAAGCCTCACTGTTTTGTCATCCATCATAACAGGTTTTGCCAAATTCAGTCTTTTTCATTTATATTCTAGATTTCATCAAAATGTTCATGTTAATAGAGAAGGTGGGGGATGTGATTTACGTTATGCGTGTGTGGCTTGTTTTGTTTTGTTTTTTCTCTTTTTTTTTTTGGTCATCATTTATTGAGACGCAGAGGAGCTGGTGAATGTCCATCCGTCTTGTTGAGTATGATTGATGGGACGCCGTTCGTCTTGTGGTAATTGCACTCGCGGTGACAAACTTCGACATCGTCTGTTGTTCAGCCTCAGCCAATGGCTGTATTTGTAAGGTACATCACTTCCTCTATTCTCCCTGTTTCCAGTCAGTGTTAAAAGTATCCGCATACACTCTCATGCAACTGCCTTGCCCTAGATTGTGATTAATGGCCGCAATTCAGCCAGAAAAATTCCCTTGAGTGGGTGCCAGTTGGCTTATGCAGAGAAGAGGGGAGAAGAAACTCATTACTGCTGTCAGTTCAGCTGACAGAGCAGGAGAGGGTGTGTGTGAGTGTGATTGTGTGTTTGGCTATAACATGCATAGGTGTTGAGGCACGCGAGTCCCTAGATGTGTTTACTAGTGAAGGGAACCCCAAGACCCGAGATGTAGCTGTCTCCATGAAAAGAAAAACACACTCACATACACACGTTTCTACAATCGCTCTCAAGACAGCTTCGTATTCTAGTTTTTAATGAATAAGTAGGCCACATCGATCATAAGGCTTTAGGAGCTATGCATGTACACATGCTTCTCTGAAGTTCCTGTCTAGGATGTTTTCTTTCATGTTTAGAGCAAATGGATGTTTTTGTGTTACTTAGCCAATCAGGGCTCTCTGTAAAAGAAATCTGACCTTTTAACAGCCTGTAGGTAACAGCATTTAAGTAATTACCTCTAACCTGCCTTTGAATGTATTCAATCAGTTTTTGTTGATCGTCACAATGCCGTAATTGCTCATACGTCTTTTCATATGTATCATAAAAAGACTGAAAAAAAGAGATGAATGTGAAACCAGACAAATGGACCGGGAAAATAATAAATAATCTGAGTGAATGTGAGCGGACTTTCCAGTGTCTCAGCATATATACACACTTCTTGTCCTTGAACCATTGTGTCTCTGTCTGTCTAGGGATGCAGCGGTTTCGCCATTAACTGCAATTTAAATCATCACGGTTAACTAACAGTAAAGATTCCGCTAAACCAAGTCACATTTACTTAAATCCCTTATCTACTTGTATTCGGTCGATCGATCGAGAGAGAGGTGAGAGTTGCAGAATTAGAGTTTGTCTATCCTGCCTATGGATGACAGTTGATTATAATAATATTTTAGTTCATTTCCATCATTAGGAACAGTTTCCCCTGTGAGTTAAATAAAGTTAATATTAGTCGTATATTAATAATACTTCAGAAACTTTTATTTATTATCCATGTTGTAGTATTAATCATACGTAAAAACCATGGTGAACCAATTTTTCGCCATGTCTTACATCTCTACCCCTGTTCCAAAAAAATCCATTAAACACTTTTGTGATCTATTTCTATTTGTTATTTTGAAAAGATAAATATACGGTAATGGATGTTTACCGTAAAGTAAACTAAAGAGGTCATTTTACTAAATTCCAATGTGAGAGATGAACCTTTTGTGCTGTATTTATGGTTACTGTGTTATTTCTGTTCTAAAAGCCAGTGATAAATTACACTTTAATATCTAAAAAGTGTTCATGTGATTTTATACATTATTAATGTTTTGAAATGAAATGCATAATGATCGTCATAATCGTAAAAGCGTGATTATTCTTCAGTTGCATCCTTATGTCTTTTTAGGGGTTTTTTTCTGATAGAAGGCTGGTTAATATTTCAGTGGTTTTCGCTTTTCCTTTTGGTAACAAAGAACCACCTCTTTTGCTTTTTTTTCTTGCTTTTTTAATCCAGATAGATTCCAGATAGATCAAATAAAGAAGAAAGTAATGATATGCAGAGAAAATGACGCACAGGTGAAAGACCTTGTTTAGGTATGAGATTTGGCTATAATTAGTCAGTGATATGTGGTTTTAGTAGGCCGTTGCTTAATTAAGCCAGAATGTAGAAATATTTGAATCTACTGTAGATGATCTAGCAATGTTCTCTTCATGTGGAGAGCCAGACAACCAGACAGATATGAACTCAGCAGCCACACCGCATGACTCATGGCTGATAGGTCAGCCAGACTGTTGGCTATATCATGGGCTGGCAGCAGTGCTGTAAATGTGATTCTTTCAGCCACAGGAAGCTGAAACTGAGAGCAGTGCACAGGCAGTTTATACAGACGAAGTAAAAGTCAAGCAGCAGCATTTTGCATCTGCTAAGCTGCCCGATGGCAGATACAGTGAAATTGTTTATTTATTTATTTATTTATTTAAATGAGTTGGTCAGTGAGATATTGATGACCGAGGACAAGTACAGAAGATAATCAGTGACCAAAAAAAAAAAAAAGATATTCAAGTATGCAGGTGGGTGAACAAAGGCTGCAGAATATGTTAAATCTGTTCAAGCGAGTTAAAAGGAAAGCAATGCATTTGAAAGAACAAGAGCGTGTGTTTGAATTATACAATGTGATATTCTTGGAAAACACCTCCCACAATCCAGTGTTGACGGTTATGACATGTACTGTATGATAACGCTGCAAGGTTTACTGTTTGTTCCCTTGACTGGTACGGTATGAATATGGATGTGGGCTTTGAAGAGTCAAAGACGAAGAAAACATTGCCTGACTTAAGCACCTTGTTCAAACTTCCATGAATATAGTCAGCCTCTTCAACTCAGCTACAGCTCTGTTTCTCCCACCTTTATCTGTCACTGTACTACATTTGCAAGTTAAACATGCCATTAACCCTTTATGGTGACTATACAGACCATTCAGTTGAATAATTGCTTATAGTATGTGTTTTTTCTTAATTCTTCAAAAAGTCTTATAGAAAAAGATGTAATACTGTACCTTCCATTATTATTGCTTTCACGTAAATAATGTATATCAACACATAAGGAATGCAGAACAAAACATACAGTTCTGTCACAGTAATTGTCCCTATTTTGTAAATTCCTCAAGTAATTAAAGCTTTATATTTTCCCAAGCATGGAGTCTTGATTATCTTTGGACAGATTGTAATAAGCTACTTTTTTCTTACATTTAGCGTTACACAACTCTTGGCTCGTTTCCGTAGATTGTTTGGCTGACAGATGGTGAGGAGTGTGAATATTAGTGAATAAACAGCTACATGCTGACTAGTGAGAGAAATCTGACCTCCCCTATCCATCCACACTTATGCTGACAGAGACGCATGGCTCTCGTTTTTGCCTTGACCTGTCCCACTACCCGAAGACCCTCAGAGGACTCGCAGCATGCTGAATTTTTTCCGTTTGTGGTTGTTCAAGACTAGATTTTTGCATAAACCATTCAGTTACAGACACACATATTAATGCCATCTGGCTTTTCCGGAAAAAAAATTTGTGCCAATAACACGACTCTCAGCGAGTGCGACATGTTTGTGGGTACTTCGATTTAAAGCACCTTGTTTTAAGACCAAAAACAAGCAGCCAATTTAAGTTTTGTGTCTGGATGTCCGTGTGTGAAAACGAGAGAGTGAGAAAAAGAGGTCTCAACAGTTGCTGCTAATGAGGGGGAAGTAATTGAGTCTTTGCGAAAGTGAATTGTGATGCCAAATGTCCGTCCACTTTGTTATTCAAAACTGAGCCTGTTTAGCCCCGGCAAGTTTCAGACCTTTTATTTCTGCTCTGACAAACCAAAGCAGGGTGAAAAGGACAGAGAAAGAAAGAAAAGACAAGTGAGCTAGAGAGAAAGTAATGACCGTTCCATTTGAATTTAAATACTTTCTCAGTCCTAGCTGTCACTGCATTTTCGATATCTCACGATCCGCTCAAGACACAAAGCCATTGATCTTTTTGGCCTGTAGAGTTTCTCCGTCCTGGTTTTGTCAGGTCAGTACAGTAGACCCAATTGATCGAAGGATTATGCTACAGCATGTAATCTCCACTTCTATGAGCCTCGGAAGGAGCGAGGAAAGGAGCCACTTAAGTCAGGTAACGCTTGGTTGCTCTGAATGCTGATGATGCTGTTAATTGGGATATGGGGCGAGGGCTACTCGCTAATGGTGCTTTATATGATGTCTGCAACAACTTTCAGGACCTGAAAACGATTTGCCGTTGATTATTTGAACAGGCGAATGATTGACAAAGCTATTTTAAAGCACATTAGTTACGATTTTCTGTAGCTATGGGAATGAATTACAGGTGTAATTGGCCACCGAGGTGAGAGAGTAACAATTCCGATTATGTTAACGTGTAGACTGTAGCGGCGAAGACGGTGGGGGGGGTTCAGGGTTAAGGTCTTCTTTAGTTTATCTGCCATTTTCCCGCTTCCTTCCCTTCCCCCCATCCTCTTGTTCCTCATTCTCCCTCCATTTCTCCCTCTCTTTTCTTTCTTTCCCTCGCTGTTGCTCCCCCTCTTGGGAGATCGTGTAGTGTTTGAGCACGTTGAGGGAGGGCGTCTCTTTATCACCTTCCCCCCTCCCCCGTTTTCCTTCTCTTTCTGCTTTCTCCTCTGATCTCTCTTTCTCTCCCCATTTCTTTCTGGGCAGCGGACAGCCCATTAAATCTGTACAGCGGTGTGAAGAAGATGATGTGAAATTACTGTCTGATGAGAGCGTGAAAGGCCTGATTGCTGCTCAGCATCAGGAGCGAGGCTGGTGCAAAGTTTCTGATGAGGGGGTAATTTCGCAGGGGTCCTCACAGTGAGGGGGCAGGAGCGACAACATCAGATTCTTTCAAGTGTAGCAATCCTATCGACCAATAGAAAGGAGCTCCGGCAGCGAAGCCATTTGTGTATGTGAGAAGGAGGAGGCTTTTTCTCCTGTAGATTAGAAAGCTGATGGACAAAGACTGTGATATTGGATTTAGGTTGGACTCATATGGGGATTTCAGTGGGTTTTAACCAATTGCTTTTTAAATTCATAAATCATAAATTTTAAGTCACAAATCAAGCAAGTGACCCAACAGACACGACATTGCCGTTGTTGAGAAAAACACAGTTTGCACATGTCTTTTCTGATCATCCTACATGCGAGCTGTTTGATCTCACCGCTATTGAAATTTAATGCGGCGTTACTCGAATTGCATCATCTTTACGGACAAAATGGTCCACTCTGCACAGTATGCTTCCTTTTTTCCATTCTCTCTTATCAGAACTCAATTGTGTTCGTGCTATTGCTCTCCTTGCATGTATTTGTGTAATTTGCTGTAAGCCCATCAATTCAGCTCTCATTATAAAAAGCATTTTTTTAAGCCATAGCATTGGTTAAACAAAATAATTATCAATTAATGATCAATTCAATCAACCATTCATTGCTATATCAGCCAGTGGCCACTATAGAAGTAAAATACAGTTCAAAGAGAGAGACTGGAGTAATTGCTGCTGAAAATCTAACTTTGCCATCACAGGAATAAATTGCTTTTTAAAATAACTTTTTCTATTATAATACATATGAAAATGTAATATCGCACGATATTACAGTTTTTATGAGATTTTTTTTAAATAAAAAAATGCATGCTTTGCGAGAGTAAGTCTACTTAGTCATTAAGAATATTAATTACTTCATTCACTCAACTCATGATGATTCACGATGCTGGTTTGACAATGCGTAGAAAGTAGAAAAGAAGGCTGTGATTACTGTCGTTAACTTCAGATGGTTACAGTTACTGTTTTCAATAGCCAAAAGCCAGTTTGTCCTGTTAAATACCAAATTATGTATGTATACTTTTAGTCTTTCTTGTTTGTTGCTTAAATAAATGTAAAAAAAAAATCAGTATCGGAATCTGCCAGGAATCAAATATGTCAGACATGAAGCAGATTACAGCTATAACATGATTAAATGTAATGTTTACCAAAGGAATGTTGTGATTACATCTGACCACTGCATGTTCTCTAATTGCACACCCACACTGCTCAGCCTCAGAGTTCAAACACTTCAGAAACAATAACTGAAAGATTTGCTGTCAGAAATGTTGCCTGAGCATGATAAACATTTGTTGTTGTGAAAGAGAGGGCCGTGGGCTGAGGGTGAAGGCTTGGGCGATGTAAAGCTAATGAGATGTTAATTGAGAGACAGCGGCCTAGTTTCAGTTCAGCCCATTTAAACTCTTGAGAGCCAAGAGCATGGGAACAGAGACTGGGAGTACCGGACAGCCCTCCGTAGGCCAGCAGACTCCCTGGGCAGTTTATCATTGGATTTTTTCTTCTCCTGATTATGAGTAACAGTGTTTGAAGTGCTGTAATGAGCATGAAGATCTCGGCTACTCAATCATTAAAACAAACAAAAGAGTCTCCCCAAACTCACTCTCTCGTTCATTCACACACATCGCACACGGCAGACACTAATGAACATTCCTAAAATAAGCAAAAAAAAAAAAGAAAGAAATGACACAGAAAATATCAACAAAGACAACCACAGCAGTGCAGAAGAGAACCCGGCTAATTAATTTGGTAACCCCCTCCTCTTCTTATCTGTCTGTGCATCTCTCTTATTTTTCTCTCCTTCTCCCTCCACCCCTTGTTCTCACTGCAACAGCCATTTAAATAATGTCTTAATTTTCAGCATCTGCTGTTTCAATGGGCCTTTTTGTGATTAAAGCAGCATGTCTAAATGGAGAGAGAGAAAAATTCAGGTGAAAGTGAATTTCTTGTCTTCCAGTCTGGAGAGAGCAGAGGTGGACAGCAGATTGGGTGGGGGGCGTAATGAGTGACAGGGCTTTCCTATCAGCCCTCTCACTGCACATTCTACCCAGAGTCCTTTGTATTTGTCCATTAGTTGCCCTACGTAGACCTTTTTTGTCCAGATATTTATGTGTCGATGGGTTACAATATGTTTCAGGCCCAAAGGGATGGAAAATAATCCCCCGCGGCTCCGTTTTGAAGACAAGGCACTACAATGATGTGTTAATGAGTTTGGGGGCTGTGTTCTAACAAGACAAATATGTTCAACATTTAGAAAGTGTTTCAATGATCAAAAATCATTTATTTCTTTTTTTTTTATTGTGTAAGAGACTCACACACTCACACATTAGTACACGCACACCAGTGTGCACTTCAAGGAAAACCGGCAGATTAGGGCTCATTATAAGATGTGAAATAGAGGAAAAATTTTACAGAGCTTTTCAATGGTGGCAGCCTAATTTACGGGAGCACTGTGTGTGTATAACAGACACCTCAACATGCAAGTAATGAGTATGTGCGTTCATTGAGGTTGTTTATTAGTTTAGATTCAGGCTGTGGAATAAAGGTTTTTTGGCTTCTTAGCCCAATGATTTGATTTGTGAAAAAAAACAAAAACAATTTAACGCAAACCCCACTATTTCTCTCTTCACGCTTTCATCTCCAGCCGCTATGTTTCAAAAGATCAAAACGTAACACGCGTGCACCAATTGCAACATTGCTTGAAGCAATGATTGAAGGGTGGGTGTGGTCAGCTTTTAGAATGCATTTTCTAAGACGCATTGAATTTTGCTACAAATATCCCACGGCGTCATGATGAAAATGCAATTGTAAGTGTCGAAACTGTTTAAATGCATTTCACACAAGTAACATTTAAATGATAATTTTGCTACTATTTCTGCTTGGACATGTTACACATATCAGATCAATTTAGGTTACACATTTTCATTTAAATTTTGCAACTTATACAGCATTAAAATAAGTATGCAATTTAAATATTAAGATTACAGTTGTAAATGGCAAATTTAAATAATATTATTTCATTTTCCTTCTGCACCAAACTTAGCACATGTGGGGTAATGGAAATGGAAATTTAAATAAGAAATACATTGACATTTTGACTATTGCATTGCAAATTGAATTTTGCTACACACATTCTTCCATAGGCACAAGCTGATTGGTTCATGTTGCATACACAGACAGCGATCTTACCCCTTTACATTTAAATAGCTGGTTTGCATTCACAATAACATTTCGCAGCATGCTTTAAGAGTTCGTCTGAAACCCTCCACCTTCTCCAGCTGCACCTGTATCTGTTCCTGATCTGTTTAGGCGTATTATATAGTTGTTTGTACAGCAGCAGTACGTCTTGCATACTAACAGTACCATGTTCCTTTTTCTATATTATTCCTGTACTTGCTTTGCGGCAGCAATACTCTACAATTCCACCAAGACCAAATGCATTTAATATTGTCGTATCCATTACCATGCTAAAAATAAAAACATTTGTTAATCACATGCAAATCTGTTGTTTTAGAACATAAGTACAATATAAACATACAGTTATCATCATCATAGCAATAATAATCTTAATACGATTTAATGTATACAGGTCCTCATTATTCCCAATTTCATAAAATGGCAACAACTGTATGTATGCGTTAATGTTTGCATAACCTGACATTCATCCATCTAACACTATTAGTCATAGTTCTTCCACTTCATGGGATCAATCAATAAAAGTGTTTTTAGGTCAGCTGTGCAGGACCACAGAGAGCTCTGCAGGAGACAAAAAGAGACTGCTGGCCCAAATGAAAGAGAACATTGTTATGATGTTAAGTGGAGAAATTGATTTCAGAAGCACTACAGAGCAGCTTAACATTACACACAAGGAGGACTGCAGGATGAAAAGATTTGAAAGTATGAAGAAATAAGCCTTGAATGCATTTTAAAACCATAATTCACCATAAAATGAAAATTTGTTCATCATTTACTTGCACCAGATTGGAATTTAAAACATTTTGGACGTTTGTTGTACAACAGGTTTTCTACTCTATTCCACTTGGTGCATGTACCACAAAATAAATGGAAAATCTTGCAGGTTTTGGTCAATGTGAGGGTATTTACAGTAAATGATTTTTGGGTGAACTGTTCCTTTAAGTCTCTCAGCATACCTGCAACAAATAAACTTTTTCATTTTGTAGCCACTTAAACATGATGACCCCATTTTCCGAGAGGTAAAAAATCCAACCATGTCCCTCTGGCAGAGAGGAGAAGAAAGCGGAGTATGACTTTTGAAGTCATATCGCTCATTTAAGTTTACAGAGTAGTTTTACTCAAAGATGACGTGTGGAACAGGTTGCTTCTTCAGTGCACTGAGAGGCTGTGCAGATTAATCACTGTGTGTGTGCCTGAAGGTGTTGCTGTGAAGCTGCACATCTGCATTTAAATGCCGCCTGGGAGCTCTGTGCATGAAAAATAATATTTCAGTGTGACTATTTAAAGCCTGTTGAGGCGATGCCACTTTGCGCTGAAATAGCATCATATACCATATGCATTATTTATGGACGTTATCTTCATTATAGCTCTTTGCTTAAAGAGGAGGAGAAAGCAGCCTAATGGACTGCCCAGAGGGGTGGAGCTCCTTACATGTGTTTGTAGTGAAGCGTTTTAACAGTAACACTATTCATAAATGTGTGTATGCATATAGACGTAGCTTTTTGTGTATACTGGTGTGTCACAGAAAGAATCCGTCATCTCTTTGCAGGTCTTTCACATCCATCACTGTGGACTGAGCACCTCATCACATACATTATTTTTTTTTATAGTCCATATACTTGACACCTGAATCTAGTTCTGCCTTAGAAATCACATCAGTCTTTTCTTAGTGCCTCTTTTCTTCCATTGCCTTCTCCAGTGTTATTCCTCACTCTGGCATGCCCCCCTCTCTTCCACTTCACTTCCTGTCGACCTACTGTCCTATCAAAATAAAAAGGCATTAAATGGCAAAAATAAATCTGAGAAAAAAATTTGTAATTATTTATGTTTAATCTCATTTTATAAACCAATGTCTTTGCTGCTGACTTTAAATGATTCAGGTCAACAATGCTAAGCAAAAAAAACATATTTTGTTTAGTTTTTGTTATAGCTTTATAGTGTTAAACTTTCTTCTACTGCATCATATTCTTTGTTGTTTGTTTGAGCTGTGCCCTCTATTGTACAGACATAAATTTACATTTCCTTCAGCCTGGGGCGTATTCATTTTTACTTTTGTTGTGAAAATGGCTTTCAATAATCATGTAAGCATTACTTTAAAAAGTAGTTATATTGTGATGCGTTATGTTTAAAAGTGTTGATGAATATGAATTTTCCTCGTTGAAATGAAATGATTTGCAACATTATTTACTGATTAATTGAATGCATCCTTGCTGAGTAATAGTATCAAATTCTTAAAAAATAAATAGAAAACGTATTGACCCCAGATTTTGTATGTTATAGTAAAAGAAATCATTATAGAGTGAGGGTGGTAAAATTTAAACGAATTACCTCAACTTTCTAAAAGAATTTACAACCAGGATCACAAAAATAGAACTTTCTTGAAGTGACTAGTATATACAGTGCATGCACTTGTGGCTCTGGTTATCTGTTGTACTAAATCATCATCAGCAGGAGGTCCGAGTTTTGATTTCCTGTCCGTTTCCACAGTGATTGTCATAGTGAAACCAACTGCATCCAAGCAGCGAGTTCCATCCAGTTAGGCTCTTAATGTATGGATGGAGGGAAAGATCTTTCTCTCTTTCTCTTTCATATTCCTCTTAGCTCTTTCAATTAATCTCTCTGTTTTTCTCACGCACACACACTCACGCTCCTTTTCTAAATTTCTCCCTCCTCTCCCCCCATAATTAGATCTGGTTAATTTACACTGTGTGGCGCTCTGGGAAGAGGCAAGTTGTAATAATGCGTGTGTGTGTGGAGTGGGTTATTATGGAGAGGGGTATAAAACGGCTCTGCTGGGAATGCTGAATCCAAACTGCTTTTGCTCCCCTCTTAGCTTGGGTTGGTTTGAGTATTGAGATCCATACTGAAACATTGTGTGTGTTTAGTATATGTACATTCTTCACCTGTGCATTTGCATGTTCTCGGCAGGGTGATTCATCTAAAATAAGATAATGTCTGTTTATGTTTGTGTGTTTGGTAAATAAACATATCTGTGTGTGGCAAAAGAGGTGGGCCTCTACTGGTTACACTTTTTATGTACTGTATGAGGGCATAGGCCAGGGGCCCTTAACAGGGTTCTCTGTGTGGGTGGGTGTGGTTTTGACAAACACATTGGTTGCACTTGGCACTGAATTTTTTTATTTATTATTAGGGGTTCGAGTGCGTAGCACTGAAACCCTATTGTATTTGTTAGGATTTTTTTAGGGGTTCGAGTGCGTAGCACTGAAACCCTATTGTATTTGTTAGGATTTTTTTTATTATTATTCTTCCCTAAAACTGATCGTGCAGCCCAAACCGTAAGGCCTAGAAAGCTGAAACTTTGTCAGATGGTAGTAGTCCTCCTCGCTACTC
>JAUMHQ010000296.1:1815711-1849076 GCA_032361165.1 Enteromius paludinosus | reverse complement strand
CGATTCCGATCGAGTCTGAAATCACGTGATCGGGCCCGATTTCCGATCATGTGATCGGATCGGGACATCCCTAGTTATGGAATCAGTAAACAGTGGAAAGTAGATTTGTGTTTGTGTAAGAATATCCATTGTACCTTTTTTATGACTCATTAAGGGGAGTGTTTTTTGTTTTTCACTAATGGAAAATGAAGTGTTCCTATGTTTCTATATGCACGGGACTGTAAAATATGACCTTAAAGTTGATACAGGGACTAAGTGGGCAGAGGTAAAAACAGCGAACAACATACTGTATTATCATTCAAAAGATTGCGTTCAGTTTGGTAAATTTTATAAATGTTTTTGAAGAGGTCTCTTATGCTTACCAAGGATGCATTTAATTGATCAAATATACAGTGAAAAGGTAATACAGGTAAATAAAAGGGTTAAAGGGTTCTTAGTTGAATAGAAATTTCAAAAGAAAAGACTAATAGAAATCTTCCAACAGTGTACAAGTCACGTTTTGATCAATTTAATGCATCCTTTCTTAATAAAAGTATTTCTTTTGCTGACCCCACATTTTTGAACAATAGTGTATTCTCTTAAAGCAGTCCATTAAGCTTGATGAAATCGGCACTGTAGGTTTATATTGTATGCCTGAACATACACTTAACAAGAATTTCCAAAGACCTGCCACATATTTCAGTGTTGTCTTTCTTACTGCAGCCTCAGATGAACATTGTACTTCTGAATATGTGAATAGATCAGAGCACATCAGATCTTGGATCTAGTATTGTTGAATGTCTGACACAGTACTTTGCTTTGGGAAGTTCTAGTATGAGGTGGTGGGAGATTGAAAGGCCCAAATAAAGCGTTTTTTCCCTACTTCATTACTTTTGTAAACTGTGCTTTCTGTGGGGGTTTGCATGTAGTTTTTTAAGTGTTCAAAATTTTAATTGCAGTTACATGGGTGACCTTAAAATGAGTATGAAGGGTTAAAGTAATCTGTCTTTCTCTGTCTTCAGCAATGGCAGATTTTCATGTGCAGCCATGCTCAGTGCGTGCAGAGCTGGGAGGTGTTGGGCGATTTCAGTGCCAAATCCATGGCCTGCCTGAGCCAGTCATCAGCTGGGAAAGAGACGGGCGACCCGTGGATACCAATGATGACAGGTACTGCCGTAAATACATACGCATTCACACAATGGCATTTAAAGGGATGTACCCAGTGTTACTGGTACATACATATGCTCCCTCTCACTGTGGCCCTGTGTATGTTTGTTATTTCTGTGCAGGTTTACTCTTCTGCCCACGGGTGTGCTGCAGATAACGGGTGTTTGCCCTGAGGACAGTGGGATGTACTGCTGTGTTGCACACAACAGTGCGGGAGTCAAACACAGCGCAGGAGCGCAGCTCACAGTCTCAGGTATGCTCAAAAATTCTTCCCTGCTTTCTTGAGTCTTTTCAGATTGTTTTCTTTTTGTGACTCGCTTTACCTTTTTCTCCCTGAAGGATCCCAGTCATCTGTTTACAAAGAACCCATGATCCTAGTGGGCCCTGAAAACCTCACTCTCACAGTTCACCAGACTGCCATCTTGGAGTGTGTTGCCACGGGTTATCCTCGACCAATCGTTTCATGGAGTAGACTGGGTAAGACTCATTTAAGTTTCTCTCTAAATTGCCTCGATTGGCTCTCAGACCAAAACCCAGCACAGCTCCGGAAGGAATGCTGCAGAGAGCTTTAATATGCTCTCCACTACACACTATCAGACTATAAACTACCCAATCAACAAAGAAAGGAGAAAAATGAGAAAAATCTCCTCCAGCAAGGCAATGTAACATGATGGAGGACAGAGATGAGAAGAAATGAGTCGATGAATCTATATCTAAAAAACCTTACATTAAAAAGGTCTTACATCTTATTTTTCTCTCTAAAGTCCACTTATGGTATTAGTTAAGATTTAAATGTTTAGCTATTTAGGAATAATTAAAGGGGTAGTTTCCCTCAAATGGCTGAAAATAACATTTAAAGCCTTGTCAGTCATCCTCCACAGACCCCCTTTTTTTGAGTGGGTGGAATCCTCACATGAATAAACTTAATTTACACAATATAACACAACTTTTATTTCTACTATATTCTAAAAATCCTGTGGCACTAAACACTGCAATATTTATTATAAAGCAAACACACTCTTTTCATTTCTTTCGTTAATTCTTTTGGTCTTCCTTTTTAACCAGGTATCTACCAAACTCACAAAGTGTGTTGTTGTTGTTTTTATTAATAATTATTATTTCACTTGACCATGACAGTGCAGCACTTGCAGGTTGTTTTAGATCTACCACAATCCTTTTAGAATCCTCGTAGAGGGTGTTACAAGACGTATAATCCGTTGTGGTTAGATTCAATTTATCTTTTTCTTGTTCCAAAGCAAAAGTTCTCGGGCATGTTTATTGTGGCCATGAATTAAGAATATGTTTATTTTAACTTAAAAAGTTCCCTCTCGGCAGTCACCTGGTCACTCTGGTTCCTACCCTGAATACCCATACTACGCTCCGGTTCAGAATATGTTCTTTTATGTTTAGCAGAGAAAAGAAAGTCATACAGGTGAATACTGGATTAATGGCTGCTGAAAATGTATTATTAATTCAAATTACGGGAATAAATTGTGTTTTCAAAATGTTAAAATAGGAAATATATGTAATAATATTTAACAGTATTACTGTTTTTACCATATTTTTTATGAAAACAGCCTTCGTGAGCACAAGAGGGTTCTTTCAATAATATCACAGAAGTCCTTCCAACCCCAAACCTTTTGAACGTCATTGGCTTAGTGCATCAAATTTTTTTTAGTTTAAAAGATCCAGAAAATTCAGTTTTTTGATTATATGACCCTATTTAAAAAAAGTAATTTACACTCCAATCTACTGAAGCCAAATGAAATGGTGAAAGAAACTCTGTCATCCTTCCTGCTATGACATGGATTTTACAGATTAAATTGGCTGATACTGTACAGTGAGATTGGTTTCTGTGTGAAAAATAGCTTATTTATTTTTAAGCGTGCGTTCAGAGTTCTGAAACCACATGCTTGAAAATGGTTTCAGACAATTTTGGTCATTGAGCGCTCTTTGCCACATCTGTCTGTCTTATCTTGATAAAAATGAATGGAGATAAAAAAAGAGTGTTTCATCTTAACTTCTGAGGTGGTGTTAGAGTGATTGATGTCATTTTTGTGTTGAAACATGTTTATATTTGCGTGTTTGTGTGCCTGCATATAAATGAGGAATTGTTTTTATTTTTTTTTTCTGAATCATCCCATCTTGAGGCCTGTAGCATTTTATCTTTGCATTTAAATAACCACTTCAGAGCATATTCATATCCTACTTGCATTTACTCTCCTATTCATACCAACCACTCTCTCTCAAGCAAGATTTCACGGTGACTCCCACACTTATATATAATAATCCATTCTCAACTCTTTTCTTCCAGCTATTATCTAATGTGATTCCCCCATTAAGAATGTAAATGATGGTCTCTTCCTGTAACGGCTGCTAATCAGATTGTGAATATTACCTTCTGCAATGTTGCTGGAATTAACTGCTAACACAATGGGATTTTACTGGATTAAATTACAACGAGAGCAAATCATGGCTAAGCTCAGTAATGAATGTGATAGTTCTCCAACAGTGATTAATGCCACACTGCGCTCATGCCTTCTTATTTAGAAGCCAGAGGTTTTCCTGAGTTCAGTTCACTCAAATGCTTACATCCAAGCTGATTCACACCTACCTGTAGCACTTTTACCCATTTGTCAGTACAATCCGTGAAGTGCTTGCTTCTCTCTCTCACAGCCTCATTTTTATTCCTGTCAAAAATGAAATATGCTTCTACTCTGACTAGGGTCTGTCAGGCACGTGCTGTACACACACACACAGTTATGTCAATGTATCTGTGATATTTAATTGAACATGTTAATTAACTCATGAAAGACTAAAAGCGCATATATCAAAAGACGGATGAATGTCAATCATTAACTGTGTGAAACCGGATTGAGAAGCTTCAAACAGCTGCTGACTGAAAAGTGGAAATGTTTGTGTAACTCACAACAGATGCCAGTCAATTATATCTGGTGATATGTGAACTCCACTCTGCCACAATATCTAACACTGTGTCTGTAATGTCATTTTGATTGGCACATTAACAAAACCGAATGAGAGACCTGAGAGGCCAGTAATATGAATGGAAGATGTGATTAGTGGGATTGTTAATTTTATTAGCACTTTTCCTCAGTGAGTGTCAAATTGCAGCTGTAGTGAGTGAGATGATCTAGACTGATATGGTATATAGTATCTGTATAGCAGAAGTGTGTGTTCTACACATGTATGGGAGATATCCATGGTAACATGGTATATCCTGCGTCACTGGCATTCATGGGTCGTCTCATATAACCAATGCCTCTCTAGACTCTGACTTTACCTCTGTACACTTTTTACATACAGTACAAGTATACTATACTATTTACAGTTTTTCTTTCATTCTATCTGGCTCTTCGTTTTTCTTGAGATTTTCCTCACCCCGGGGCAGAATGACGGATAGTGCTTTGTGCTCCATAATTAGTCACGTTTAACCAGTGCTGTTAAATTCTGAGGCTCATCACATGCTTCTGTTGTCCTGTTAAATTTATTTTTAGTTCCTCTGGGGCAGGAAATGATTTTATGGCTGGATAATCTTGTGATTCTATCTTCCACCTCTTTTTATTCCCTCTACTGATCTCTTTAATTTCCTTTGAAATTATATTTATGAACACTTTCTCTTATCTTTTGTCTGACTTTGTCAACACTATGCCTTCAACTATCTTTCAGACGGACGGCCAATAGGAGTTGAGGGCATCCAGGTTTTAGGAACAGGAAACCTGATGATCTCTGATGTCAGAGTTCAGCATTCTGGTGTTTACGTCTGTGCAGCCAACAAGCCAGGAACCCGTGTGCGCAGAACTGCTCAGGGACGCCTAGTTGTGCAAGGTGATTTTTTTTTTCTTTGAAACAAACATCCCAAGCGGCAAACTTTCAATGAGTCAAAATACTAATTCGATAAAAACAAGAAAACATAGAAAACTAGTCCCGTCTGAATAAGGCTACAGTGTAATTCGGCTATACATCCGCGCTAAAGGTGAAAGTCACCGTATAGACTCCAACCCAACTTTGTCAATAGATTAACAGCGATATTTTTTTTTTCGCGCTGCGTTAACGCCGATAACTACCCACCACTAGCTTTTTGCAATTTTATTACTTTTTTGAAAATATACTTTAGCTTTATTTCAGCTTAGTTAAGTTGAAACGTTTCATATTCTTAAGTTTTAAGATAAACTGCACAATAAAATGATTGTTGAGCATTTAGTAGCATCGCATTTAAGTTAATTACTCCTGAGAGATGCAAAATACAACATCCAAATGAGTTAATGGCTTTTGACGTTAGTGACTGAATCTCGGCGGCTGTAAACCATGATAGCGGGGAGCAACGCTGTAGGTGTAGCTGAGAATTGATATGATCTTAGTAGCCAGATGGTGTAGCAGCCTTTTGCTCACTGCAGTACACTTCATTTACCTTAAAGAGATAGAGAGGGAGAGAGTAAGAGAGTTGTTTTAAAAAATGTAATGTAAAAAATTGGTGCGAAGATGTAAAAAAATTTAAGCCCAGGAGAAAACGAAATGAGAGAAAAGCGGAGATAAGAAAAGAAGGAAGAGATGTCTCAGATGATATATCACAGTGGTACATCAATACTACCTCAACCCTTCCCCCATTCTCTCTCTCTCTCTCTCTCTCTCTCTCTCTCTCTCTCGTGCATTTAGGGATAAGAGAAGAAAAAAGAGAGGACTAATTTGCAGGGCTGTGAGATGCACTGGACGGACCTCTGAGAGCAGTTAGAACCTCTCTTATCAATTATTTATTGAGAGAAGCTGGTAACACGGAAAGTAAAGGAGAGAGACTGAGAGGAAGATCAACACTTGCAGATTAAAGGACTTTAATAATTAAAGCCATTGCACCCTGAACGAATATGAAAGGTGTGATGATAATTAAAATGGCTACAAATGAGCTAACGGTTGCTAATCAGTCAGCAATTTCAAATTTTCCCAGATTAAATGTGTCCTAATTAAGCAGTAAATGACTATTGGATTAGCTGCGTTCTGTGTCAGTTGGCAGCATTGCCACGTGGTGAGGGAGGAGGGTATCTGGTGAGGTTTGGGGGCAGCAGACGGCTCTGGGGGGCTCAAAGAGGTGTGCGGTCCAAGTATCCCTTCCAAGCCCCCCACATCTGTTCTGCAGCGCTTAATCAGTTTTCATTTTCACACTGTGTCATTTATGGATTGTCAGTTTCCTCTCCTGGCGCTGTAAAATCTGTTTTTGCCCCATTCCAATCAGGTTAATCTGACACTTTCTCTAAGTTTATTTCAGTTACCACCCACTGCTGTCACAGTACATTCATTATAAATGTGATAAAGCCAAAGCCACGTAGACAGTCTCTCTCCCTCTCTCGTCACTGTGTGTGCGCGGTGATTTTCGTCTTCAAATGTTTCTATTGTCATTAATAGCATATACGTGGCGTATGGAAATGGAACTGGGTGAAAAGAGAAACATTAGTGCAGTCACCTGGTGAATATACTGAGACATTTCCCAACAGATATGAAGGTTTCAGAAATGTTGAGCCTTTATATTTAATGATCTGTTGTTTTGTATTGCCAGTAATAGAGTTCTCATTATCTCTTGCTTACTCTTCCTTTGTATGTGTCTACAGCCCCTGCAGAGTTTGTGCAGCCCCCTCAGTCTATCGCTCGCCCAGTGGGCACCACTGCCATCTTCACTTGCTTGGCCCAGGGTGAGCCGGTCCCACAAATCACTTGGCTGAAAAATGGACAAATCTTAGAGCCCGATGGCCATGTCAAACTCAGGAACAACAATAGGTGAGCTGGAAAAGACCAGTGTTATTTATGTACTGCTATTTATATTTATATTATTGATATTGATTGGTATTTTAAATTGGTTTTCTTTTAGGCAGCCGCTAATTAGATGCTATTTACGTACACTTGTGACACTACTTTATTTCCTAGCGATAGTTTTCATAATAACAAGATTTTCTGCTATTTATACTATTCATTGCAAATAGTGGCAGTTATCTGCATCTCAGTATTTACAGTAGAAACATTATAAACATACTGAGTGTAAATTGTGTGTTTCAGTTAATTGCCAAGGCAGCATTAAAAAATTTAGCTTTATTTTAGGTTACAATAACAACACTGATAAAGCCATGATATTGAATATAGCTTTCATTTTTTCCCAACATCTGTTTCCATGTTGTAGAAGTAATGCGGTAAGCTAATGTATAATCAGGGATCAGTTTTCTTACATAGCTGTACACTGCTGCCCGTCGAATCCAGAGTTACTCATTTGCCCAATGTAATTTATTACATTTGGAGTCACCTTACAGAGGGCTTTAGTGAAGGCCGTCACTGTTTGTGTCATTGAAGGACATTTTTTAGTTGCTGGTTGTCCTTTCCTAGCTACAGTGTTATGACAACCACGTTAGGGCGCCACTTGTCGAGGTCAATAGGACACATCGTCCCGTGTTCTTCTGATCCATGCTGTATTTTGTCTGCTAAGAAAGACACCCAGCTTCCTGTTTATCTTTGCTTTTATTTTTCCCCCTGCTGTTTTGGTTATGATCATGTCTTTGGAAGTTAAACGTGATTCCTTGTCTATCGCTGTAAATGTTTTATTGCCTGGGATTTTGTTGTGGTTAAAGAGCATGTTTACGATGTGAGAGAAAATCAATTTCATCGAGGTTCAAATTTATAACAGCTAAGATAGAGAGCTACATTGCTAGAAGAAATCAGTTGGGCAAAGCAAAAAGGCTGGGACAGGCATGGCCTGACTGGAGTGAACAGAAGCAGGTACAGCAGAGCAAGCACACAGGAGTGGATAAGTTGGAGTCTGTGCAGCACCATTAGCTAATTGACTAGTAAAGTGGAGCAGTGAGCAGAAAGTGAGTCTGTTCTTCTTATTGATTAATTCTTATACCTCGCTGGCCCATATGTGTCGACACAACATCAGTTCTAAAGGATTACACATACATTGTGGAATCCTGTTTTTCTAAACATTGTAGTAGTTTTTGTTTGCGACTCTTGCTTCAAATTGAATTGCAAATAAATTTTAGAAAATAATAATAATAAGTATATCTTGCGGATGTTATGATGCTGTGTGGATACATAAGGGTTAAGAGTGATTCACCAAGAATGGAAGCTGTAACGATAATACATTAGCATCCACACACAAACAGACTACAATGTTCTGTTTATTCTAAACGCACACTGTAATTTTGTCATCTGCCACTTTAAATGCTAAAGCTGTTTTTTTTGTTGCTGTTGTTTTAAAAAGCTGGAAAAAAAAACGTTTCGAGGCAAATATAGTTTGTCTGTGTCCCTTTCGTTATAGCTGTGGTGTGAATCTCATACAATTTGAATTCGCGTTAAAATAAGTAGTGCTTATTTATATATCATATCTTACATTAAAAGTATCCATTTTATAAGTTCATGCTCTGCAAATCGAACCCATAGTCTTGTTGTTGCCCAGTTGCTTCTTCACTAAATGACACTCTGTGGGATTCTTTTGCTTGTTTCATCATCCACCGCTGGAATATCATAAATCTGAAAAGTAATATCACACCTCTCCTGAATAAATCTATGAGATTGTTGCTTTGCGCATTAAACTGGGATAAGAGAGCGTATCGAAAACAATCACACAATTCACCTTAATGGTGTTTTATAGTCAGCGCTTGTGCGTACGTCATCTCTGATACTTAGCAGCATTTTTATTTTTTTGTGGAAACATCACAAGCATCTTAAGCAGCCTATATAATGGTAGTTGTGTGTTTATCTAGGTGGGTTGGGGGATTCTCTGCATGCCAACAGGCAACCTTCCTCACAAACAAAACGGGGAGATGCTGACCTTCAAAAAAAGACAATCGATTATACATTTAACCAACTTGCATGTGCACACATTAATCCAGGCTGCATATATAGGCAGCCTCCCCATACGCGTGTCATGTGGTTAAAGAAAATCTTCAATGGGGGGGGCATTTCGTTTTCATTTGGGGGGGAACACGTTATGATCTCAGAAACAGACATTCACCTAAACAAAAACAACCTGTAGCTATTATTCTGTCGACGGATATTATATTATGAATTTTAATGTATGTTCGAATCAGCGCTCAAATAAATAAAGTTTTTTTGTTATTAAAAAAAAAAGGTTGCTTATGCTATGATTAAAGAAAATCTGCTACACAAAACAGAAGTTGTCAATGATTTTGCGGTAAAAACAAAATGAATAGAGCCTATAAGCAGCTAAGTAACTAGAGTACAAATTTATATATAGAAATCATAAAATAAAACACAAATTATAGACTAATGTACGGTGAACGGGAGGGGACATCTTTGGCCACTACGTATTAATTTGTGGAAACGTGATATTATGTCGTGGCCACGAGTTCGAGGTAATGACATCCTTCGTAGTCATCATAGCTTGCGACATCCTTATGTATTAATATAAACATCATTTATATTAGGTTTATCATGAATAAATGTTACAAGTAAATAAAGCAGGCCTACAAGAAAACATTTTTACCCATCCCAGTCTTATTATTATTATTATTATATTATATATTTGTTTCCCCCGCCTCCATTTTGATCTTTTTACATAACATTCTGACTTATTTGACTATATACTGTATATATATGTGTATGTATATATATATGTATGTGTGTGTGTTTACTACAAATAAAAAACATAATAGTTGAACTAAAGTAACCGCACATTAAAATGGTTTTGCTATACTTGCCATTTAGCTTCACCATGGTATTTGTTATTATACTAATAGTAATCAATCTGAATGACTATAGCAATGCACGCATACAGAGCGTGTGATCTCTGTGATGCCCAGATGTACAAAACAGATCCTTTCACCTCTGTAATAAACACAGAGACAGGTGATAAGAATCGAAGCTCGAGTGAAGTTTAGAAAACTAGTCCCGTGCGAATAGGGCTACAGTGCAATTCTGCTAGGTAAACATCCGCGCTAAAATATCAAGGTGAAAGTCATCATAGCTTGCGTAGTATAGTCCCAGCTCCCCACCCAACTTTGTGAATAGATTAACAGCGATATTTTTTTATCGCGCGATAAGTGTCTCACGTTAACAGACCATGTTAACGGTGAAACGGCCCACCACTAATTCTGTTTTATTTCTGCTAATTCATAATTATTGATATAGCCTAATGCCTAGTGCAGCCATTGAATCATATTTTTCGTTGAGCAATGAATCATTCAGGCATTTTCATTTGCAAATGAAAACACGACACGCTTACCCTATTTATCATCACGCAAGGGCATAGTCTACAACAGTGTTTCCCAACCCTGTTCCTGGAGGCACACCAACACTACACATTTTCCAACTTTTCCTAATCAAACACACCTGAATCAACTCATCAGCTCATTAGTAGAGACTCCACGACCAGAAATATATTGGTCAGATACATCCAAGGGAGACATCCAAAATGCGCACTGTTGGTGTGCCTCCAGGAACAGGGTTGGGAAACACTGCTCTACAATCATAAAGTATACTACTAGCAATAACTATACAGAACGTTAATTATGTATACTCCAACTGCTGAAATAAATGTTTATATGTTTAATGTTATAACATTTTTTAAACATCTCTGATAAACCCAGGTTGCTGGTCACAGGGGTTTGTTTACGCAATGTGTCTGAATCATTATTTTTGTGCTGCCTCGTGCTGCGCCCTGTCCACTATTATAGCTTTCTACGTAAGTCACCGTTGTAGAGATGAGTGGTTCTTTGAGCTAAATGCGACTAAATACGTGATTTTCTCCGCAATATTCATTGACTAGATAAAATGAACAATGTTTGTTTTCAATATTAAGTTCCCTCTTCATCATGTAAACAGGGGGCACGTCGAGTTGTTTGGGGGGGCACCCCACTTGGCGACAGGCCTGGCTTACAGTGACATGTAAACACATATGTTTATGTTTGTGGGTGTGGATGTTTAACAAAATCAGTTAATTTTTTTATTGCAATTTTTCAGACTGCTTTAAGGATTAGATGACTTATGTATAAACCAGCACTAACTTAAAGTTAAAGGAAACTAACTTTTGAAGAGCACTTTCCCTGTAAGAGTGTGTTGGAATCGAGAGTTTTTTAGTGTTCTTTAGTTTTAAAATCAGCTGTTTATTTGTCATTGGCCATAACAACTATTGGACAGTATCAGTATTTGTCAATAAATGTCAATATTGGTGCATCCCTAAATTGCACCAAAATAATGTAATCTAATTTAACTGAATCTTTACAAGATTCTGATTTTATGATATGTTATGGGGTTATTAAATACTGATTCAAACATGTCAGAGTGAGCCAAACGTGAGCGTGCTCTCTGTATCCGTGCAGGTTTGCAGACATGTGTTAAAGTGCTGCAGGCAGAGCGGAGGTCATGCGGTTCAGTAGCTGCTGGAGCAGAGGGTGGGGTCACTGCCTGCTCCATAAACATAAAACACTATTACAGCAGTAATCAAAATGCCACAGTGACCCGCAGTCAAATCACACAGCACCGGCCAGCTCTTAGAAGGGCTTTGATGGTGGATATATATTATGTATACATTTCACATACTATGCATACATGCATGTGTTAATGCCTATTATAGCTGCGTTTGTGTTAGATATTGGTAATCTTGTGCTTTGGTACTTCAAAGAGGGGCTTTTTTGCCCTGGTTACAAGTTTGGTCCAGCATGTTTTTTCATTGCTGAAATGAATGTAATGAATGTCTATTTAGAGACATGGTGCAGTGGGTGATGCACATGCTCATGGATGTAGATTTGAATCTTGATTATTTTCCACCTACATTTCTGTCCAGTCTCTACTGTTGAATTAATGATTTAATTTTTTTCCTTGAGATGTTTTTTTATTCTTATCTTTTGAGAGAACTATGTTGATAATGTTCATCATGTTTTGCAGTTGAATAGACAAAAACAGTAGACTTTCTTTCCCTTTTTAAACTCCATTATGCGCTTCTTGGTCATTACCCTCTCTCCAACCCATGCACAATGGAGCGAGCTCTGGCCTTGACCTCTGACCTCTCCTGCAATCAGTCATTTTCACCAGGCTTTCAGCACCCTGCTTCATATGCCTCTCCCCTACCTAACACTCCCCTTTCCCACCCCCTTCTCGTCTTTCCGTCTCTCTCTCTCTCTCCTCTAGAAGCCTGTGAATAAGGGTGACCACCCCATTCAAGAGGCACTGCTCTGTGACGACTGTGCAAACATGCTCTCAGTGTGCTGAATAGCAGCCCTCCTGTCTCAGGATGCTCTCTGTCAATCTGAGGAGAGGGCTGGAATGTATAGACAGATAGAGAAGGTGCAGATGGTCCCAGCACACTGTGTGCTTTTCCTCTTTAAACATCAGTATTCTGAACAACAACAAAGCAGTCTTGTAGAAAGCAGATAAATTGCAAATCAGAATGCACAATAATGTTATTTAAATGTCTTGGCATCAGCCAGGATTTGGTATTTAATTCTGTATGCTCCTCTATTTTTGCATTTAAAAAACTTTTGCCATAATTTGGTGCACAAGGAGAAAATAAATTATCAATTATAAACAATTATAACTTATTGTGCATTGTAATGTTCCTAAATTACATTTTAGCATGTTTAAAACAGCTTATTTTAGTTTTAAGTGTTTTATTTTTGCTTCTTTTACTAAATGTTATATAATTTTTTAATGTCTGCAATTTATTGGCCACAACAAATAATGGCTGGCCGATGCATTTCTAAATGCATAAAAATCATGTTTGTGTAGCTTACATCTGTGTCGGCCTCAGAAAACTGCCAAGTTAACTTTACTGATGAAAAATATGAAAAAAAAACATATATTTATACATATTTTATAATGAATATGCATGTTATAAGTTATGCCCAACTAAATGTTTTGTTGGATAGAAATGAGTAAAATTAAAATAAAAGGAAATGTTTTATCCTTAATCATTATCTAGTGAATCACAAACTGGAAAAGCCATGGGGCCTTTGAAAATTGTTTTGAAAAAATGGGATGTCTTGGAGTCAAAAAGGTAATTTGGGTATGTAAAATGTATGTTTTGGACCTTAGTGAGCCTAACTGACAATGACTGTGCTGCTCAGATGATTGTAGGGAGACTAGTATTTGTTGTGCTGTTCCTCAGAAGAGCTGGAATGACAATATGATACTTGCCTGACAGTTTGGTCCATAGAAGTTGGTAGGTATATTGTGAAGGCATGTCATGCTGGTGTGGAATTCCAAAAACAGCTGGATTTTTATTGGGAGCTCTATTTGTGTGTGGGGATTTCACAAAAAAGTGGATGTGGTCTGAAACTGCCAACCATCCCTGTTCATTTACATCGAGATTCAACAGAGCTCTGTTAGCATGTTGTACAGGTAGTTTAAATGCTCTATACATTAACACGTAATATGCAAACCTCTCAAAACGTGGTTTAGAGATGCATTGTGGCAAAGTAGTGTTCTTGGTCTTCCTAGATTAATTAGCATTTACATTTATTCATTATAGATTTTTTATATATACAAAGCAATTTACAATGGATTAATTCAAGGGAGAATGTAATATGCTAATAAGCAGCACTACTATATCACATTTCCATAACGATAAGTAACAGAGCCGTAGTGTAAGTGCAGAGCAAGCTCTTGGTACAAAAGCCTAGTTAAAAAGGTCTCTTCGGTTGTTTTCTAAGATTGCGATGGATTTCACTGTTTGGATGAAGATGCATCCCTTCAAATGGAAAAAAAAAAAACTCTTACCACATTCTAATGGCACCACCATAAACAAAACTGACCTCAGTAACCTGATAACAAAAGTGATCTCATCTCATACTATCCAAAAAATATTGATCTGCTTCTCACATTGGTACAGTAAATATAGAAAAGCAAGATTGCATAGTATTCTGCATGCAGTTTCTGCTGTATGTGTCGAAGGGGGGTGCACATGTACAAGAGATAAAGATCTGGCAGGTTGCTTCAGGCTGGTGGTGAGACATGAACAATATCAAAGAAAAGACCATAATCTCTGAGACTAACTAGGATGTAAAAAAAAAAACCTTGCTTGTAAGCTGCAGGCTTTTAAAATGAATGAATACCTTTCTGTTTTCCCATTCACTCTGAATAATATCCCAGCAATATCATAACACCGGTACCATTTGTCTGAGAACACAAAGAGCATGCAAATATATCATAAACAAGAAGGTGGAGCTTACAAAGAAAGAGTCACAGTAGGCTGAGGACTCTTATTTCCATATCCTGGCCCTTTAAGTGGTAAAAATTCATTTTTTTCCCAGGGCCTCGGGATTATGGAAGGAAAAAAAAACACCTGATTAGATATTCAGCACTAATAATGCTCCCCCCTTCCACCATCACCGTATCCCCCAGCAATGAAGGGGAGCACAAAGGAGAAGGTGTTAAAAAAAAAAAAACAACACTAAAAGAGTAAGAGTGGGAAAATAAGGACTGGTGAGAAAGAATGGAAAGTGAAGAGGAGGATTCAGGAGGGAGGAGTTTGACAGATGGTTGAGTTTGCTTCATGTTAATGAGCACCCAGAGATGGTGGATGCATGTGGTTTGTTTGTTACATCATTTGCAGTGAGAACATGGTTAGTTACTCATGTCAGTGCGCATGAGTGAGACCTATTATTTGGCCTTTCTGCTTGGCATGCACCAATATTATAAAATCTGGCAGATATAAGATTATATTTTCATTTTATGGCTGAAATCTGCTATACAGGTTTGTCAATATTAATTAAAAATAAGACCTTGTACCACAAAACCAGTCATTTTTCCAAATTAATGATCTGAAAACAGAAACTAAATAAGCTTTCCATTGATATATGGTTTGTCGTGGATGGATAATATTTGGCTGAGATCTGGAATTTGGGGGTGCAGAAAAATAAAAATCTTGAGAGAAAACTTTAAAGGCGAGAGAAAATCATCTACAATGTCTTTCTCTCTTTTTCTCTTCTCCTAGTACTCTGACCATCTATGGAGTGACCCAGGACGATGAGGCCATATATCAGTGTATTGCAGAGAACAGTGCAGGCTCCACACAGGCCAGTGCCCGTTTGACTGTGCTGTGGGCTGACGGGTTGCCGGGTGTTCCCACGGGCGTACGTGCAGAAGTCCTTTCTCCAACCTCCATTCAGGTGTCCTGGAATGAGCCCACCCAAAACACTCAGGACATAATTGGATATGTGTTGCATATCCGCAAGACTGCTGGTAGGAAAAAACACATGCAAGCATGCAAGAATCAAATCAAATCTAATTTACCCAGCTTTTCTTCAGCATTGAATGTAAAATGCTCCTCAGTAAATCAATACTTTATTTAAAGTGTAAATGTAGATTTCCACAAATGTTATGAAATACGTATTTTATTCAATCTTCACTCCAGGCTCTCTCATTATGGAAATCATTGAGATTGAGAGTCGATAGCAAATTGTCGCTTTTTTCCTGTTGCCATCAGCTGGAGTGGAAATTTATATCTGTACAGCATGACAGAAAGAGACACATTATTATAATGGAGCTAAAGCTGTTTTTTGTGTAGTAAGGCAAGTCTTTATCTCTGTTAGAGGATACAGTACATGACACAATGTCCAATCTAATATTTAAAGGATTAAATGCATGTCAAGAGCACAAGGCCAAGGCCAATTGTAGTCTGATTAACATGCATACATGCCTGATGAAACTGAGCTACAATGCCATTGTGTTTGTTAGATAATAAGTGTGTGTGACATGTAAAAACACATTTGAAAATGGCTGTTTTAGCCCAAATGAAATCAAACCTCTAAGCATGCTTGTTGTTAAAGAGAGCAGCCTGAAAGCTCAGCGTGAGGATGGATGTGTGTTCACATATCAGTCCCTCTCTCCTGGGAAGCTTTAAAATTGCGTGTTGATGTTTATCTGTGCTGGAGCAAAGACAGCTGAACTAAGACCTTTGCTGAAGTGCTCTTAAGTGTTCTCTGCTGCGCTTTTTCCTTTTCTCTCTCATTCTCTCACTGTGGTGTTATTATGACTATAAGCTGCTGCAATTTAGACTTCTGATATGTACGGCGCATCTCTCATCAGTTGGAAGCCTCACTGCCCTACAGCGCTGTGAGATATGTTTTGGAGTGTGAGCCATTTATAATGTATATGATCACTTACAGCAATTTGGAATGAATAAATAATGAAATCTAAAATTTAAGCCACCCATAAATGTGACTTCGAGAGCTGCCAACATTAAGAGCTGGGCAATTCTTGCAGTCAATTCTTAATTTTACTTTCACACTCTTGCTCTTTTCTCTCATAGCATTTTGGGGTGTTAAATGATGGTCTCTCGTGGTTTTTCTCTTTCCTCCTTTCAACCTTCACCCTTTCCCATCAGACCCAGTGGAGATGGAGTACCAGGAGGCTGTGAGTAAAATGACCCTGCAGCAGGTAATCGGAGATCTGGAGCCTTCCACCAGCTACAGCTTCTATGTGAAGGCTTACACGTCCCGCGGAGCCAGCAAAGCCTCTGAGACGACTGTGGAGAGCACTCTGGGAGAAGGTATAAAAACATGTTTAAACAATCATGCAAACACAGGCTTCTTTTTTATGCATAATTGTATAATTCCCAGTTATTTTAAGTTGTTAATTGTGCTGGCAGTAATTAACTGGAAAAACACAGTCTCTCTCTTGAAACTTCTTAACAATAAAGCATTCCCTCAGAGGAGTTTTTGACACAGCATAGTTTTTAATTCAAGGTTGTTCAGGGCAAAGTTCCCACCCTGTTCTATATTCTCTTGCTGCTGAAATACATGCGCCTGCTCCTTTGTGTTTGTGATACGCACAGTCCCTGCTCCACCAGCCTTGTACACGAAGGTGATTAATTCAATGGTGGTACAGGCCACGTGGGAGCCCTCCACTAAGATGGGCCAGCAGGAAGGGTTCAATCTCTACTACCGAAAGGTTTCTGTCCCCATCTTCACCGGACCCCTTACCTTCCCACGTAATGTGACCCAGTACAACATCACTCAGCTGGGTAAGTCTAGTCATAGTGGCCCTTTATTCATTAAAAATATGAGCAGAATGGTAACTTCTTATGTGTTTTTGTTATGTTCAAGGCATTAATGATTTCTATTTTACATAGAATTTATTACATTTCAGGCTTATCTTATAAAGACCAAATATTAATTTATTATTGTTGTTGTTGTTTAACCATTTAGCCTGATGCTGGCATATGGATTACAGCAAAACACAATACATATTTTTATATAAAAAACATATATATTTAAAACAAATAACTCACCTATATATATATATATATATATATATATTTGTTTTTATACTATTATACTACTATTTATATATGTTTTTATTGCAATAAAAATAATAAAAACAATAATACAAAATTTATCCTTATTAAATCAAATCATCATTATAAAATTAAGCATTTATTCTGTTTTGCTTTATAGCCAAGTTAACATAAATTATTATATTATTGTATATGCACACATGCATGTATATACTGTATTTAAGAAAACATTTAGTTTATATATTAAATATATGTGTAATTTAAATAATATGAATATAAATATTAACATATATCAACATATTTCAAATATATGCTGTATGTTTTCATATATGCATAATGAATATACAAACATATGCGCACATATATTATATTAACCAAAACTCTTATTTTTAGATACAATTAGTTGCCCAACACTAATATCATTACAATAAAACTACATAAAAACATCGATTTTATTTATTTTTATTAATTTTTCCTCTTTTTCGACAGATCCCTCTTTTGTGTATGAAATTAAGATTCTGGCTTTTAACCAGCACGGAGAGGGCAATGCCACCCTGCGCTTTGTGTCACTGAAAGAGGCGGTGGAGAAATCAGGTGCCTGATGCAATACAGTGGTTCACTCCCACACATGCAAGCATACTGTAATAACTCACTAACACTGACTCTATTTATGTGTGTGTTCTGTTCCTGCAGTGCTTAATACCCCTTGCAACTGTGTAAAAGATGAACAGAGTAAAAGCTCCACCACAGGCATCATCATCGGCATCCATATTGGAGTCACTTGCATCATTTTCTGTGTTATTTTCCTCATGTTTAGCTACAGGGGCAGGTGAGGAATCAATGCTGACTTTGTGTGGTATCATTTTATAGCCAATGCAGTCGCAGTGAGCATGGGCTGAAAACAGTTTTGCTTTAAATAAAGGTCAGAATGTTTCTCTGGATGCAGAGTTAAATGGGGTTTTTTTTTCATCGCAGGTTGAGGATGTGTAAAACCGTGCAGGCCACCCGACAGGCGGGCCGTAACCCAGCAGCAGGAGTTGTGCTCGAATCCTCCTCTTCCTCACAGGGGGCTCTGGCCCTCAACGGCCCCCACAGGTTCAGCTCAGACGGGAATGGTGGAACCCACACTGCAAAGAGCTGCACTGACTCCAACGAGATGGAGAGACTCTTCTCAGGACCATCCCACTTCTCCCATCTACCTGACACCACCCACACAGTGAGCCTTGGGGAAACGCATACATTTATAGATGTGTAGTGGATTGTATGGTCATAGTTCTTCTTGGAGAACAACTTATGAGTGCATGTAAAGTAGAGTTGAAAGAGATGCATTTGCCTGAATGTACTGAAAGGGATCAAAGTAAAACCATAACCCCCATGAGCTCTGATGACACAAGAAATGTAGTGTTTGGCAATGTGTTTTTTTTTTTTTTTTTACTGTGTATTTTTGTTTCCTTTCAGATTGAGAGCTCTTTGGTCTCTTGTCCGTTAAATGAAACCCAGATGTCCACACTTCCCCTTGATGACTTCAGCCTGATGGAGGAGTGTGAGGTGCAGTTCCGGCAGCATCCAGCAGAGGGCCAACAGGATGAAGACTGATGAAGGAATGAAGGCCAAGAATATTCTCTACTCAGACTCCTGTCCAACTCAGGTCAACTGAAGTATTCATCTTTTTTAGTTCTGTTTTTATTGTGCAAAGAATATATTATTCGTAAGTTAAGTTCCCTTTGTGGGAATCACTGGACTGTAATGCCGAAAGGTCCCTGTGGCCTCATGGATAGGTGAGGTTCTGCGATGGACATCTATTATTTCTCATTGGTAGGTCAACAAATTTACTCTTGCAGTTACAGTTTGCAGCATACGGTGAAAGTCTCCAGTCACTACTATCTATAATTGATTTTATTGGGCTTCTTCTGCATGACAGAGAAGTATTTTTCCGACTTGCTGCCTCCTCTTAACCTACCAATGATTTCACAAGCCCATCCATCAGAGACTAAGACCTTCTTCCAGGGATTTCCAATTATTCTCAGGACTTTTTTTTCACTGATATCGATGTTTTGTTGTGTTTTTTTTTCTTAAGTAAGTTTTGGCCTTCATGAAGACTTTAGACTCGGCTATGTGAACCTTAGAAATTGCAACAAAAAGCCTACCTCAGCTGGAATGAATGTCTTGTAGGAAGTCTTTGAGATCTGAATATATTGTTGTCTGTTCCATTTTTATATACATCAAGCGTTCAGTCAAAAGAGAAAAAGGTGCTTCTCTACCTCAGATTTCAAGGACTGCCGCTCTCCTGCTCATTGATGCGAAACAAGAAAAAAATCCAACATATAGCACTTCCAAATGTTGAAGTCAATGTTCTACCTCAAAATAACAATGTTGTTATTGTCGTTGTGGTTATTTTCACGTATTGAAACATAGCCTCTTGTTTGTGAGATCCTGGCTTCACTATGTTAATGAATTGCTGTGTTTTGATATGTCAGTACCTCATGCCAGTTGACAGATGACATTGTTCTATGAATTCTTCTTGTAAAGATGTTTTGATAGTGTCCTTGTATTCACGTAGGATTTTTTTGGTTCTATGTTTCCTGATCAGAGTATTTTTATTTTAATCGTAGTCGACGCAGTAAAATGGAAAGACTTTTTATGATAAACTGCACTGTTACTAATGTTTTCAGGATAAAGAAATTACTGCTCTCAGACGAACTGTTAGAAGAAAGGCCACCATAAGCAACGCTGGATATAAGCATAAGAACGATGTTTAGATATTTGAACTGTTTGACTTCATGTGTTTTTGCATGTCATGTAACACAAAAATAACTGGGAAGATGGACAAGTGTGTAAAGCGTTCGTTTCAAATTTAAGCACATGCTGTTTCTATGGGTGCTGATAGAAGTAAATTGTGATATAGGTTAGGTACATCTATCACGTGTTGTGATATTTCATGAAGGATTGACATGTAATTACAGGACTCCGAAGCACCCTTAGATACTGTTAAAGCTGTTCAGATACTCTGCGGCATGTTGTGATGTGAACGCCAAACTATGGAAGAACTGGGCATTCTAGAATTCTCCAGGAAGTGAACATTCCGTTAGAAGCCAAAGCCACTGGAGATTCTCACGGCTTCTATGTGAAGTTCCATCATTTTTTTTATATCCCATGCCCCTCGTCCATGTTTTTAGTGCCACATTGATCAGGGAGCACAAAGTGCATCATACATACGCACATAACTCGCACACACATAACATCTGTTGGCGTTATACTCTCAGAATGCTGAGTAGAGGATGATGCCTGAGCTAGCGCTGGTCATCTCTTCATATATCTTGCCAGCTATTGAATCGCTTTTCAATTGCTTTTCACTGTGTGCTCAGCCACCCAATCCAAGACCAGCTGTTTCTTTTAGCGGGGAGGGAGAGTTGAAAGTACCAGCAAGATGTTCTTTCTCCTCTGCTGTCCCATAGTACTATATTTTTTTAGTAACCTACCTCGACACAGCAGTCATGCTCTCAGGTTGCTCCTACTCTGATGGGGAGATTGTATTTTTTGTATAGTACACACACACACACACACACATACACATGCATACACACATCAGAGGAGAGCATCTCCTTTGGACCCTTTAGCAGATCAGTGCGTTGCATTAGCTTTTCATGCGCTTTGATTTCATTGAATGTATAGTATTATTTTTGTCGCATTGTTTTCAAATAGTCATGTTTACTTTATTCCGGCTGGTTCAGATGACTGGTCCAACGGTTTTGCCACTATCATTTTTTTTTCTTTTTTTAAAAATGTAAACATCCTCATCATTGTGTGTAGATAATGAGTCAAATTTGCATATTTTCATAACGCCCAAGAATTCTGTAATTAATCTTTTTTTAAAGAAATGGACAAAGTAAGCCTAGATAATCAAAAAAATAATAATCATATTCATGTAAGGTGTATATTCCTTCAAATACTGGCTCTGGAACAGAATTGCACATTTATTACAGTGTAGAAAAGACTCAGACAATGTGCTGTATATTTATTGTACCGATTGCATTGTAGTGTTGTCAATGGAGACTGTAGAAGCTTTTGTGTTGTCTGTATACAGATAAGTGCTCAATTCTTTGGCTGTGTTAAATGGAATTAATGAAAAAGATTCTGAACGAGGAAAGGAATGTGATACGCTGTGCTGTAGAACTTTGTCCCTAATAATGAAAGTCTCTATGAAATATCTATTGTACAGTCTTGGTGCTCTTGGCATTCCTGTAATAAGGCGAAACGGTTTCATCTGTTGTGTAATGCAATACAAGCAATTCTCAATGCTGTTACTTTTCCAAAAGTTATCTGCAGTTTTGTTGCTTGTTTCCTGCTAGATTTGGTTTTGTGAGGCTTGTAAACTACTAGTGTGCAGATCAGTACAATTGAGTGTTTTTAAAACCGTAATGAGCATCATCAGGCTTCAATCGTTTTGATCCCTAGAGTGTCTTACAGAAAGCATATCTTGATTTAGTTTAATTATGGTGCATGTTTAACCACAAAACTGACAGCTATTGATCAGTTTACTACCTCAGACCGATCTCTTTTTCTGATTTCGGAGGTATTTAGCCCTCATCTGGTTTGAAATCAAGGGCCGTTTCGCATACGCTGAACCTGTGATGATATCCTCATGCTGAAAACTGTTACTGTGATAAAGCATTAGCTCCACATGCTTTCTAAGCAGCTCATAGTGCTTGATCTCGCTTTGTTTTCCATTCAATATTTAATATCGTTTCTGGCTGGAATCCATGAAAGAACAAAGAACATGTTTTCCAAAATGGCCCCTCGTCTCTGGAACCCACCTCGCACATGTATATACGCACACACACGCGTTCACATCCCTGTAAAGAAAGACATGTTTGTGTCAGCATTAGTCCCGTGTCCCAGATTTCCCTAGGGAGACTCAGGGATGAGGCATTAACATGTAGCAGCCTCAGCTCCCGCCAGCGCTATGGCAACACCGACCCATTCACAGCAGCAGAAAGACGTTCAAACTTCGAATCTGTAAAACAAACAGCTTTTTGTAGAGGATAATATGTACCAGTTTCACTCTGTTAAGCCCCTTTCAGGACCTGGGATTACACAGGAGTGCACTTTTTACATTTGGGGAGGGGACCGATAGCAGCCCAGCTGAGAGGAACTGATATGCTCGCTTTTACAGTTTCACTGACACAGAGGCTTTAAACTTGTGTATTTGAAGCAATCACAGCACGAGGCTTCTAGAAGCGACTGGGGATGTCTGATATTACCATGCGAAAATCCGATGGTGTTCATTACTGTTTGTAAAATCTTATTTTTGTACTGTTCATAAAAATAGCACATTTTTATAGTGATACTCTTACAATGGAAACCAGTGGGGTTTAAAGACATCAGAATAGAACGTTTTTGCAGTTTGCTAAGTGAGCTCTTAAGATTTTTACTTTTCTAGTAGAACCAATGGAATCAGTTGAAGAATCCATTTAATGTGCTTTGCAGTTACTTCTAACTGTTAATGCTTTTGGCACATCTATTTTTTAAGTATTTATCCCCACTTGACTTTTAGGCTTCCATGGTAAGTTTATTGCTGTATTGGTGTTTTCTGTTTGATTTTATTTACTGTGTGAGGTAATCGACAGCAGGGCACAGATGGAATCCACAGACCTTGAAAACAACGCAAATATTCATAGTGAAAAAAAGGAATATTTTTCAGATTAGATCAAAGCTGGTTGGCAAGCACAAACTGAATGGCAGTCTTGCATTTCTTGTGTTAAAAAAGACAACAAAGAGGTTAGATTGGATCTGCTTTTAACCTCATCTCACCTTTTCAGTTTTGGTTACCGTACAGTGAATGTGAAGATGACCGTCACTTCTGTAAAACTGTGTTCATGACTGAAACACTGAAAATCTCCGTAATATGGTGCTATTTCTATCACAAGATGTTCTTGTCAGTTTCTATCATTCTGTTTGGACATATTCATTCCTCTTCCACAAAAACAGTCAATTTCACCTAGCGTTCACAACTGTACTGTAAAGTTCTGCGTTAAAGACCTCTGAAACACTTGACAGATTGATTTCCTGTCGAAGGTGGGCTTCGTTCATTATGGGAAATGAAGGAAATTATGCATTAACGTCTCTGCGCAAGCTGTATTTGTGTACAGCTATTTAACCACCCTCAGAGCTGCATATGATTATGGAAATGTAACATTCTTGCCGGGTTAGCACGGACTGTTCAAATGTGTGTCTCTGTAATCCACCATACAAACTTTAATTCTGGAGCTCAGCAGGAAAACGGGCATGACAGCGATGCCTGGGGACAAAGTCCAGCAAGCACGGGGCTTTTGTGCTGCGTATGACCCTTCAGCAAACCGTTTCGCCATTCAGCCATTTCTCTTCACAGAAAGGGTGTCATTTTAGAGGAAATGAAGAGAGCACAAGAGATGACGCTCGACTGAACTGCTGTGAGATGTTGGGTTTTCACCATTCAGTTCTTCATGTAACTCACTCTCTGTAATTCAGGTCCGGGTAAAATTATTGTTTCTGCTGCATTGGAAACACTGTTTCTGCCAGTTTTGATGTCTGTAACCCCCTCTGACCACAAGACGGTCAGTGCTGTGTATGTACATATGCATAAGTTTGTATGTGTATATGTATATTTATATAAAGAAAGAATACTAGACCGTTTTTAGTGGTTTGTATTGTTTTAGGGTTCATTGTGAAACACTGTTTAAAGTCAATAACAATGATGACAATAAACTAGTTCTAGTTTTAAAAATGATTCCTTCCTTTGTCAAAGAATCTTTCATTTTCCTCCTTATTCCATTACCGTTCAATAGTTAGGAGTCATGTTATTTTGTTTATGAAAGCATAAGTCTCCCCAAGGCTGCATTGTTCCAATGGGGGGGAAAAAACAGAACCGTAATATTGTAAAATAGTATGCTGAAGCCAAATCCTGTGGGGTTTTTTTCTTTTATGATTCTTTGATCAGTCTAATGCATCCTTGCTGAATAAAAGATAAAAAGAAAATTTGAAGAACCTCAAATGTTTGAAGAGTTGTGTTTGTTTATATACTCTGTGTGTGTATCTGAATTTCCCTCGTCAGCTCTATGCAATCTCTGCTAATTGACTCGCTGCAGTGTTCAGTGTATTGCACATGGATTGATTGCAGTGCGTGTGGAAATGCATGAATTATTTACCCAGATTCACAAGCATAAACATTTATCACACTATAGCAATTGCAACTTTGTCATGCAATATCCCTAACTAAAACTTTCAGTCATAAGATATTTTGGTTGGTTTATTTCTTCACAGTTTGGAAATGAATATGCGATTCTTTAATGTTATGTTGGACTCTTCTGTGGGTGTGCCTGACTGCTGGAGTTAGCTTTATTTTCAATCATTGCTTTCTCCTGCAGAAGGATTCCAATCAGTGTTCAAACCTGTCCAAACAATGATTTATTTGGGTTCTGATTTTCATGGTAAAGTACTTAATCAAGATTCATTGATGTTTTTGCTTTACTTCCTTTAAACAATACTAACAACAACAAAAAAGGTAAATCATGCATTGAACTTCTCATTTGTAATTTGTTATAGCTGCTTAGTGTTTCTGTTAGTCTAATGGAGATCAGTTGAATATGGGTTATAACTGTGAAGTGTAGAGGACCAACAGTGGATGCTAAAGACAAGGAGAGCGAGAGAACACACTGAACTGAACACAAATCACTTCCTGTTCCAATTAATATTCCACACTGAATAACGTTTGATTGAAAATATAGCATGAATTAAGTCTTACACTATTTAAGGCATGGCCTTAATAAATCTGTGATGCTTCTCGGTGCTCTTATATCTTGTATTCGGTGTGTGTGTGTGTGTGTGTGAAAGATGTACATGTAATCTGTTTCAGAGTGTTATGCTGGTTTCTTCATTATCTTTGTGCTGTAAATCAGAGCAAACTGAAGTTGTTTTCACAACTAATGTCTGTTCCTGAAGCAAACACCCAGACTGTCCATAGCAGTGAAACCCAACACTACTGCCCTCCTCCACTGGGCCTCTCTGACTCTCAGCAGACCAGAGGTCACACACACACACATGCCCACCTGATACACACGTTCACCATTTCTTCTTTCCTTTCCTTTCCTTTGTCTTTTTCTTTCTTTCATTTTGCCATTTTCATTCTATTTTTCTTCATAATTTCCTTTCATAATTTATTTCAGACATTCTTTATTTTTCTTTCTTTCTTTCTTTCTGTCTTTCTGTCTTTCTTTCTGTCTTTCTTTCTTTCTTTCTTTCTGTCTTTCTGTCTTTCTTTCTGTCTTTCTTTCTTTCTGTCTTTCTGTCTGTCTTTCTTTCTGTCTGTCTGTCTGTCTGTCTTAATTTCTTTCTTTCTTTCTTCCTTTCATCGGTCTTAATTTCTTTCTTTCTTTCGTAATTTATTTCTTTCTTTTTTTCGTAATTTCTTTTCGTAATTTCTTTTTTTTTTCGTAATTTCTTTCCTTTTTTTGTAATTTATTTTCGTAATTTATTTTTTTCGTAATTTCTTTATTTTTTTCGTAATCTCTTTCGGAATTTCTTTCTTTCAGAATTTCTTTCTTTCGGAATTTCTTTCGGAATTTCTTTCCGACTTTCTTTCGAAATTTCTTTCTTTCGGAATTTCTTTCTTTTTTTCGTTATTTGTTTCGTAATTTCTTTCTTTTTTTCGTAATTTCTTTCTTTTTTTCACAATTTCTTTCTGAATTTCTTTCTTTCAGAATTTCTTTCTTTCGGAATCTCTTTCGGAATTTCTTTCTTTCAGAATTTCTTTCTTTCGGAATTTCTTTCGGAATTTCTTTCCGACTTTCTTTCGAAATTTCTTTCTTTCGGAATTTCTTTCTTTTTTTCGTTATTTGTTTCGTAATTTCTTTCTTTTTTTCGTAATTTCTTTCTTTTTTTCACAATTTCTTTCTGAATTTCTTTCTTTTTTTTCGTAATTTCTTTCTGAATTTCTTTCTTTCTTTCGGAATTTCTTTCAGAATTTCTTTCTTTCTTGCGGAATTTCTTTCTTTCTTTTTTTCGGAATTTCTTTCAGAATTTCTTTCGGAATTTCTTTCTTTCGGAATTTCAGTTTTTTGTAATTTGTTTCGTAATTTCTTTCTTTCTGAATTTCTTTCTTTCTTTTTTTCGCAATTTCTTTCTTTTTTTCGCAATTTCTTTCTTTTTTTCGCAATTTCTTTCGGAATTTCTTTCGGAACTTCTTTCTTTCTTTTTGGAATTTCTTTCTTTCTTTCGGAATTTCTTTCTTTCGGAATTTCTTTTGGAATTTCTTTTTCTTTCTTTCGGAATTTCTTTCTTTCGGAATTTCTTTTGGAATTTCTTTCTTTCGGAATTTCTTTTTTTGACATTTATCCTTTCTCTTCTTTCTTTCTTTCTTTCTTTTGTCATATTTAATTTTTTTTTTTTTTTATCCCTTCTCTCTCTCTCTCTCCTCTTCCAGTTTGCAGATCTTTCAGCTGTAGCATGGCTCCCAGGTGGGTGGGGAGGAAAAACCTCCTCCTAACATGTTGCTAATAATCAGAATCAGCCAGGCGCTTCCTGCTGCTTCGCTCTGATAGTGAGTGTTCTCAGTATATGAGAGGCCGTCTTTTGTGTTTGTTTGCACTCGCAACATGAGGATGTCCATTTCGTACACAATGTACAAAATTCAGTGTGAAAGTTTCATGTGGTGTGTGCTCCAATTTTGCTGCCCTCTGCGTTGAAAAGACCTCTAAGCTTACATTTGTTTTGACTGAGTCAGTTATATTTATATGCGCACATACAGTAGTACTGCACAGTAGAATGTGATGCAACACCTAAACATTAGCAAAAGGAGCATTCAGACGAGAATATAAAGGAAGTGAAGAATGAGTCCAGGGAGTCGCTTTGGGCCACTCCAGAAATACTATTATATATATTTGCCAGAAATAAATCCACTGACCTTTATTGCGGCTGTGAGAGAGTGTCTTACATGAGCAGAGATATAGAGTGCTGATTCCACAGAGATCCACGTGTCCACACACACTCACACACACAGCGTGATCAAATCCCAGAACACAAACACACAGTAAAGCCGTGCACTTCTCGACTCTGTTAGCCCCTCAGGAGAGGACAAGGAGCAGAGATGAGGTGGGGGAGGAAAAGACCCTCCCATGGGCACCTGACAGCAACCATGTGAAACAGGACAATGAAAAAGAGAGAGAGAGAAATTATGAAGCCACATTCATCGGCATTCATACAGTATCTACAGAAGTGGAAATCCACCTAAGAGGCCAGTCTGTGGCAGAACAGATAACCGAGTCCACAAAGAAATGTGTAGCTGTGGAGAAAGTCCAGTTTAAGACCACAGAGTGAAAAGTTGCCTTCACGCAGTAACACGGTAATAGTTATTTATTTAGTCTCAATATTTTTCCAATTCATTCCTGCAGGGCTAATCATACTCCTTTGTGTGCAAGTCAAAATTGCTTTTCCTGGCCTCTGTTCCTGCTGTACAGAGAATGAAGGTTTTGCTGCAGTGTGGAGCACATCAATGGAAAGCTGTAGAAGAACACTGCAGGGATGCAGCGAGAGAGAAAAAGAAGAAAAACAAAAGCAAGTAGTGTGAGAAAGGTGGGGGGGACAGTAGATCCATTTCCACTGTGTAAACCTTCAGAAAATCCATACATAAAAGCTGAATGAAGTCTGCCTGGCTCTTTCCTTTTCTACCACACTATGTCCAGCTGTTACTCTCACTCTGTTTATATCTCCAGAGAGAAGGTGCAGGAGATGACCTCCCTCAAACCAGAGAACCCTACAGTCCCTCCTGAGGTTTCACAACTGCCAGGGAGAACTAACGCTGGTCTGTGAGTGTGCGCCTGTTGCCAGCAATGCCCCAACGGACATCCCAACCAAACGTCATTATGTATTATATCTCAAATAAATTGTATTTAATAACATTATATTATATTTAGTGCTGCCAAGGTTTTGTTAATATATGTGTTTGTGCTGTGTATATTATGTAAGTATAAATGCATGCATATATTTTAGAAAAATATGTTCATACATTTAAAATATTACTATATATTATACATTATATGAATATAAATGTGTACATGGAAATATTTTCAAAACATATACTGTGTATGTGTGTGAATTTACATATATATATAATAAATATACACGGTATACACACATATTATGCAAAGAAAGCCTTTTTTTCATGCGAATAATCAAGAATAATTGTTTGACAGCACAATATAATACAATACAACCCTGAAAAGTGATAGTGGTTTTATTGGACCTTTTCTGCTGTGCTCTTACTATATCGGTTTTTATTTTTCCTGAAGAATCTAAAGAGGAATCTGAATGACACATGACAGACAATCAGTATTAAGTGCCCTGGTGAATGAAAGAGCAGCCCTTCTCCTGAGTAGTTAGCGTGTGTGCCACTTACAGTAGGTTGTTTATTAAAAACTTGTGTTTTCTTTTTTTTGCACTATAACACATCTGTGTTAAATGGCTGCAGTTTTACTGTATGTAAATACGCAGCACTGATTTGGAAACGAGGGCTTTGGAAATGTTTAGTGTAGCTGATGGTTCTAGGTCAACAGATCAACACTGTTGACCTATATAGGGTTAACATAGGTTAGAAAGCAATGTTTCTCATGTAAAATGCCAACTTTTGCCTGTATATTAAGCAAAAAACAAACCTGTCAGGTTTGAGGGAGGTATAAATAGAAGCTGATGTTTCTAAAAATACAAAGATCCACAAGAACAACAACAAAAGAAGGCTTTCCAATAATACTTTGCACAGCACAACTGAAATGATGAGGAAAATAAAGAGAGCATTATGAAGAAGAATGAAAAACCATGTTCAGGATTTAGGAATATTTTTGTAACCAGGTCCTTGTTTCCTCCACTGGGATGGGAAGCTACACAAATCTATGTAAGAGTCACCTGAAGAGAGCATCTGTTTCCTGAAAAACAGCTTTACTGTGACGAGAATCGGTTTCCCAGGAGAGCACAACAACGAGATGTCTTCAAACCCCTCAAACACAAGTTAGACAGGTAGCAAAAGCTCCTGAAAACCCTCTGATCAACAAATTAATTTAAGTAAATCTTCCTATTCCATTTCTCTTCATCCCTGTAATTAGATTTGAAATGCCCATTGCATTTGCCTCAGATGAGGACACGGACCGTTCATGCATTTTGGAATGTACAGTATGTTGTACACAACAACGGCAGGAGCATTCTCACCTGATTGTGTGTCTTTGAAAGATGTTCAAGATTTTATTTGTTAATTGTTTGAGATATTCACAGCAAGTGAAGAGATTTGTGTGAGATGCTTGTCACCTACAAGTAAATACAATCCCGGTGCATAAAATAATCATTTTATGGCAGGGAGAGGAAGCTGTTATGATTAAAGATTACAAAGACACATGAATTTTATAAGATGCATGGGTGAATAATTTATAATAAACACTGCAGTATTCCATTAAACCAAATAAATAAATTAGAATAATCCATTTTGGTTTCATGGTGGCTTAAATGTTTTAATAATCATAATAATTATAAGCATAATTCAAGAACAAGGATCATTTTCTGCCTCTCTGGTTCCAGTTTGCCCTGCCAATGTTTTCACCATACTCACTATAAAAGAAAACCACGTCTTTATTTGAAGCTATGCATTTTTCCATATAAATTACAAAAAACCAAACAAACAAATGTTAAGCCTGCTTTTCAAAAGGTTTTGTTTTTTCTTTACAAAAAGAACATTTTCAACAAGCTGGAAACTGTTATGATGTGGAAAACCTTGAAACGTGGCTCAGACTTTTTGTTGCTGCTCAAATACCTGCAAGAATAACAGACTGCAGTTATCTGCATACTGACCCTCAGAGTGCTATAATTGGGTGGGCATCACTCTAAGGGGCCCCGTCACAGTTTTAGGAGGTGAGGCATGGGTACAGACTCCAGAGGTCATGCTGAAGCAGAGAGGGACATGATTGTTTGCCCAGCTGTCTGCTCAGTTTGAGAAAGACAGGTGATAAGTGGTAGAGTAGCTATGACCTTCTTCATAAAGAAAACAAAGCCTGAACAAAGGACTCCTCTTACATCATACATCGTAGGGGGTTTATGTGTCAGAGAAAAAGAGAGGACACTGTCAGTCTCCCTCACGCAGGATGCGATGGGACGGTTCAGTATTGTTTTCCAGCAGCAGGTCTCCATCTCTCTTCTCATTCTCTACTCGTCAATGTCCTCAGTCTCCTCTCCTCTAATGCCATTCTCATCCATACACTAACTAATCCTCTCAAAGCCTTGCCGTCCCACAGGAACAGCGTTCCTCCTTGTCCATCTTTGCCTGCAAATCCCTCCTGTCTCTCGTATTTGCATTTTAACCCACACCTCCAGAATAAACAACTGTGCACTGTACTGTAGGTCTTCTTACATGTGCTACAAGAGCACCTCATTTTGTCACCAGCACTTATATGTAATGAATTTAATTAGTGCTGATGTTAAAGGGATGTGACTATCTATAATTAAACTCATCCAGCTCAATGGAAAATGAATCTGGCAACAGGAGGCCTTAAGGAACAAAAAGTCCTGTTGTTTTGATTCATGGGTATTTGAAGCGAAATTCAATATCTTACAGTAGATATAGTTTGATGCTGCAAAAACATGACCATGAGAAAGGAAGCTAAAAAGGCGCAAGGATAGCTAGACAGAGAGTGAGAGGAGGCTTTTGGCAAAGTATATAAGTCTTGTGGTCTTGGAGACACAAGGAGACTTGTGGTCAGTCAATCCCTGGATTTCTGTATGAATCTAAGGAGGATTTATTGCACCGCATTGCATCATCCTCTGTGGTAGTAGTTTTATGGCTGCTGCTTATATACAGAAATACTGTAAAAATTGTATGAGTATTTGTTTACTACCGAGGTTCAAGATTATAAATTCAGTAAAGGAGTGTCCTAGTTCCACCTGTCAATGAATCTGAGTTTATATTAACATCCAGGTCAATGTTGATCTCTTTTGGTGGGTAAGGGGATGGTGGGTAAAATGGTCTTTTAATAACTAGATCTTGACAGAGCAAAATAAAGGTTTATTCCTTTTTTTTTATTTTTTGAAAATGAAAATGCTTTGTTTTTAGCATTATAGCGTTCAGTGCTCTGAACTGATAGCATGTTCAGCCCATGTTCTTCATGTCAAGCTGTTATTTATTTATTGTAGTATTAATAACTTGTTTTTTTCTTCTTTTGCTGAACTGAAAGTTACATCAATCTTGTTCTTGAAGAAAGATAGCAAACCATTCAAAACAAAACAGTTAGCTAAATCGTACTGCCACCTGCTGGCGAAAAGCAAAAACCGATAGCCTACAAAACAGACATTATGAGGCTAACATATTTACATTTTTCATGTTATATCCTTTGAAATTAGCATTTATCAAACAGATTTATCTTAGTACTCATAGGGTGTCTATTTCTATCTGCACAATGAGAATGGCCAATTTTGTCCCTCATGGTCTAAATGATACATTTAATAATAACTCCCCAATTTTACGTCTGTTCATAAGATCAAGATCAGGAAAATGCACTAACAGTACAGCAGTCAAATATTACAATTGATCCCTTTCCTCTTCTGTTTGTGGCTGCACTGAACTGAATTGCTGTCATTAGTGAGTGCACAAACCTGCTGAATAACAAAGAGATCTAAAAGCTCTTAGCACTGTCAGTGTGAGGTCAGGGCTCTTCTGCACAACACTAGTCAGACACATACAAAAAGGTAATATAAACACTTACTGTGTGCATCTTCAGCTTCCCGATTATCCTCATGCCAATTAAGGGTCCCAATGCTTCAACAAAATCCCCAGGCTTAGTCTTGGTTGAACTGTTAAAATATCAACTAAAGATTGATTTTAAGATTTGTTTATCTGGACAAATAGCAACTAGCTGTTGTTTCAAGATCAAGATGTATTTCATTTCTATTTCTTTTGATAGAAAAATTATATATATAAACATATATAAATATATAAACAATATTTAATTTGTTTTTTCTCAAATGGTCTTGTTGACACCCATCTCTAGGTCAACTAGAAGTTCAGTTCACATGCAGATGAACCTGACCTGTCATTAACCATGCATCACAGATCTCACCCACGTCTGTCACAACCAATGCCTGTTACACAGTATCCCATCCCTCCTATTGCCTTGGAAAGGACTCTTATACATACTGTAGGATGAGGAAAAAACATCCGAAAAACCACTCATGAAACACATAGCACATATTCAAAATGAAAAAAGGGCATGATTTAATCTGGTCAGTCACTAAATATTATACTAATATTATATTAAAGTTTCAGGAAATGTAACGATTAACTACAGTACCTGCACCAATTAGTGGTCCATACCCCTCCCCCTTGCTATGGTCTCATTTGGATTGCTCCTTTGGGGTTTTATATACAAGACACTTTTATCCAAAGTGACTTACAAATGAGTCAAATCACAAGCAATTTATCATTCAGGAGCCAGCCGTGAATCTGGAAAAGAATAGAATTAAGAGGAAACCCTTATAGAACACTAAGAAGTTTGCTCTATGTCTTCTGAATTAAATTTTCCCATATAAGTCACATTCAGGTCAAGTAAAGGTTGTGCATAATCACAGGAGTCATATTCAGGTCATGCTAACATGGGTCTGCCACTGTCTCATTCGTTTCACCTCCTCTCCTCCCTGTTTAATCTCAAATTCAGGCCATTGTGCCCAAGGTGTGTTGGAGCAGTAGTGGGCACTGGGTTTATTTAGACATGCAGAGGAGCTCCAGGCTGCACTGGAAACCTGTCAACATCACTCAAGCTAGCAGTCACTCACTGTCCAGGGAGTCACAGCCTGGTGCTACACACATCTACACAACACACCTCAGTAAAGCTTCCTCTTCTCTTCTCTTCTCTTCTCTTCTCTTCTCTTCTCTTCTCTTCTCTTCTCTTCTCTTCTCTTCTCTTCTCTT
>JAUMHQ010000296.1:1785293-1797295 GCA_032361165.1 Enteromius paludinosus | reverse complement strand
TCCCAAACGTCTTCCATTTAAGGATTATGGAGGCCACTGTGCTCTTAGGAACCTTAAGTGCAGCAGAATTTTTTTGTTACCTTGGCCAGATCTGTGCTTTGCCACTATGCTGTCTCTGAGCTTTTCAGGCAGTTCCTTTGACCTCATGATTCTCGTTTGCTCTGTATTGTGAGCTGTAAGGTCTTATATAGACAAGTGTGTGGCTTTCCTAATCAAGTCCAGTCAGTATAATCAAACCCAGCTGGACATCTCAAGGATGATCAGAAGAAATTGACAGCACCTGAGTTAAATATATCAGTGTCATAGCAAAGGGTCTGAATACTTAGGACCATGTGATATTTTAGTTTTTCTTTTTAATAGAGCTGCAATTCTATGTTTTTTTTTTGTCAATACGGGGTGCTGTGTGTACACTAATGGGGGAAAAATGAACTTAAATGATTTTAGCAAATAGCTGCAATATAACAGAGAGTGAAAAATTTAAGGGGATCTGGATACTTTCCGTACTCACTGTTGCTGTTAAGAATAAGGATTTCAGCTCTGTCTTTCTGCTTCGATTTTTCCCATCGGGATTTTTAATTGCCTGAAAGCACATCTCAGTAGGAGAGCAGATTTGAAATAATTAAGTTGTCAGGATGACAGTTTCTTTTATGTGTCTATGCCTTTCATCTGGAAAGCTGTCGTTATTGGTTAGCCGTTCTCATAGTGTCATTAATGGGATGTTTTGAATGTATCTCATTCTCATTCTCATCTGTCTCTTCTCCCTGTTCGTGCAACCATCCATTCATCATCAATTCAAGCAACTCACCCATAATGCCATACTGGGCTAAATGTGCATAAAGGTTTTGCACGTGCAGCTGGCACCCAGGTTGAAATGATCCTCCATTGGGATAGAAGTCAAAGTGGGCAACAGGCTGTTGGATGCCCACACTGAGGCCCATGCGCTCTTGGGTAAATGTGTGGATGGCATCCACAAATCTAGCATCCTCAGGTGAGAGTCTTTCAGTATGCGACATTCCCTCAAACAATGGACCAGCAGGATCCAAACCTACACAAACAAAATAAAATGTATATTTAATATGAAGTCACTGTAATATTTAGCATCAAGCAGAGATAAATGTAAGGTTTTGTTATGTATAAAATATTTGCTGAGAATTAAGATCTTTCTTGTATTTATGTATTAACACCATTGTTTAGTGAGATATTCACAATGTTGACAAGACTGTCTCACCGGTAATTCTTCCCAAGGTTTTTCCAGACAGAGCTAGGTTACTCCCAGCAAACCCAGATATGTGAGCTCCAAGGCTATAGCCAATCAAATGCACTTTCCCCAAAGGAAATAGTTTGAAATCCTGTTAGGGACACTCACAGATTAATGCCATGCAATGTACAGTAAGTGTTTTAAAGACTTTTGCCATCACCAAACAAAGCCATTGACATTACATTTGCACATGCACTCAAAATTCATCAAAATTATCTTATCCTAATATTTTAATCTTTTATAAATATCTTATTATCTTAATTTGTGTTCTGAAAGTAAACGAAGGCCTTAAAGGTTTGGAACGACAGGGTAATTAATATCATAGTTTTCATTTAACATTCTACTGAGTCAATTCTATGTAAGATGTAAGGATGGTAGCATTACATTCTGCATCCATGGCTGTAAAGAGATTTATATTCCCAAACCGACCCTCACCTCTAGCCACCTCAGCAGGTGGGCAATGTCCTGCCCCACAATGCGTGTGTTTTGAGCAGCTATAGGGTAGTGATGGTGTGCCAGAATCAGCCAATCTGCGATCACTACATTGATGCTTCCTTCTGAGCTTTTTAGTGCTGATGCCAACCTCGCAATCCAGTTCTCCATCATTCCGTCCACCTGCAGCACAGCGAGGAGGATTTGATTTATTTATTCAGATGCATCTGCTGCAGCATAGATCACATCTTACTAGACACTTTCGTCTTTATCAGATTAGAAATATCACAGCTTGCCAAGGTCATGACCTTTTGTACATTTAAACTCTTGATCTGTTTTTCTATTGAATCAATGAACAACATACCGACCAGCCATGAATGATGATAGCCAGAGGATGGCTGCTATTGAAACCACAAGCGTCCAGAGTGTGAGGCTTGAAGAGCTCCACTGTGCATGTATCCTCTATGTCGTCGGTGTAAAGCCTGAAGGCTGATTTAGGTTCGTAGGGCACCTTCATCCTCTCTCCAGACTTCCTATCTGTTAGTATGGTCATACATATGGTCATCTGTGAGGTTCACAGGCAAATCATTTTTCCAGGCTGTACAATATTCCTGGACAGTTCCCTTCCTTGAAATATTTCCATAAGCAGCATGTTAAGTTAAGTTTAAGTTACAAATAAAAATAAGATGGGAATCTGTTTAGATCCCATAGGTCCGAAGGAATTTTGAGCTTGATGGTTTGAGAAGTGCCTCTGCATATACATTGACAGAGGAATTGATCTCTCTGCCGGTTTAGCAATTAATTGTTAGCATTCTATGAAACGTCAGAAAACCCAAGCATGTAAAAACTCTGAATGCCTCGTTTAGAGTTAATATACAAATCAAATTTTCTTTAGAAGTTAATTTTTTTTTTTTAATAAGCTAAATAATAATGATAAACATTTTGATACAGCATATTTTTTGTGATGTGGTTCATGAATGTGAAAAATGTTCAGCAAGGCCAGTGTGTGAATGAAGATATTATTTCAATATTTCAGCTTTTCTTTGCAAACACAGTCAAAGACTTTCTTTCTCTGTGTTTTTATGGATTTTATGCTAACTCTTGTTAATATTTAATTTTACCAAGGAGCATCAGTAGCACCTGCTCATCTACACATACTATTCTTTTTTTTTTTCTTAGTCCTGGTGTTTTTGTTGCTCCCGTTTAGATATGTTTCCAGCAATCAGATTTTCACTAAACTGTGATCTATATTCTGTCACAGCATAACATATAGTACATGTTACAATACCTTAGTGTATTAAGGAAAATTATAGCACATGCTTTAATGTTGCTCTTTAATGTTACAGATCACCCAAATATTCTGTCATTTACTCATCCACATGTTGTGCCAACCCTGTATGCTTTCTTCTGCAGAAATGTACAGAGGAATGTTCCAGTGTTTTTGTCCATGCAATGTGTGGTCCAAAACAACATTGTGTTTAGATGACAGTGGACAAAAACTAAATAAATGAATAGATAGTTTACTTTATGTTCTGCAAAAGTAAGATAAGTGGGTAAGGAAATGATGACAGAATTTTAAACGTTAAGTAGAATTCACACTCACCTGCTCTGTGACCCCGAAATTTCCTTCCATCAGTCACATGAAAAATAATCAGACAGCAGGACACTATTTTAATAAGAGTCTTCATGTTCAGGCCACTTCAGATAATCCAAATATTTCCTCCCTTTCTTTTTCTCGGTCAGGAGAAGAGGCCACTGTGAGGCAGGTGATTACTGAACAATTATTGAAACTGTCTGAGGGGAGGGAGCTTGTTTGTTAGTGGAGGGTGCAGGCAGTTCAGTCCTCTGGGTGATCTTTGAAACCTTTTGTCGTTTTGCACCCAAATAATGGCGCTGATTGGCTGCATACAGTAGTATTACATAAGAACCTATGCCTCAATAGGTGAAAAAGAGTGTTGTCAGAAAGAGTTCAGAAAGGTACACCCAGACTTTTTTGATTTCCTGGTTCCCACATTAAAATGTAAACCTTAATTTGTCTTAAAGCTAATGCTGTTGATTTTCTAAATTCTAATCAACTTTATATATTTAACTGGTGTAGCATGTTGCAGTTTCATAGAATGGGTGGCTGATGGAACTTCTGCAGTCCAGTTAGCAGAAACGGAGGGCGTATGTATGCATAGACTCAGTGGACTCAGTGAGCTGATGTGATAATGATTAAATCAGGTCAGATATAGTTGTGTAGATCAGTGCGGTCAGAACTGTTTATTCCAATATTCAAAGAGATAGTTCACCTAGAAAGGAAAATTCTGTCATTTTTTCCTCTGTATGAGTATGCTTTCTTCTGTTGAACACAAAAGATGTTGGTAAACAATCAAAAAATATTATGGAGGTCAGTGGTTACCGTCAACTGATGGTTACCAAGATTCTACAAAATATTTCCTTTTGTGTTCAACAGAAGAAAAAAATGTTTCTGCTTTGGGTGAATATGTTGAGTGAATTAAAGTGAATTAAAGTCTGTGTAATGTCAATTTTGAGAATCGTTTGTAAACACATTATAAATGTTAGAAATATATTGCTGAAACTTGTTACAATGACTGTGAACTATATAATACTTATTGGTGGAGTTACACCGTCAAACAGTTTGTTTAAAAACTGACTGTGATGCAGTACTGTAAAATGCAGTCTAGGAAATAGTGGCTGCTCTGGTCTAAATCCGCATTCACAGGGAAACAGACATGAGATATGTATAACAGTATATTTATTTTATTATATTATGTCTACATTAGCAGAATGACAATCTTCGACATTTTGAATGCAGTAATTCATCTCAAAACATTTACATTTATAAGAGAATAAGTAAAAAAAAAAATCTGAACCTGAAATAACAGGATAAAAAGACAAAAAAATATTCCTTGAAATTGTACAAACAGCTGCTATTATTTAATTTAAGTGCCAATAAATAAATTACTATAATAATGCTTCAAAAAGAGAGAAAAAAAAATATGTATATATATATATGAAACCATCTTATTCACAAACAACAGCTACAAAATACCTAAAAAACATCACATTAAGATTTGTTAAGTCTGAAATGTGACGTTTTATGCAATACTGCTCCTACAGGTTCTGATGCAATTATGTTCTTGATCATTTTGACACATAGTAGCATAAATACACATTTATTTCTTCTTTAGCTTACATGTACTAGTACGTAGCAAATTCATTTTTGCATGCATTGCCATGTTCAGCCCATTACCTCATGCAAAGTTACCTTATCAGCAGTTATGCATGCAGTTAGTAGCTCACTTTACATAGTGCAGGGGACACCAAGTTCAGTCCTGGAGGGCCGGTGTCCTGCAGATTGTAGCTCCAACTCTAATCAAACACACCTGAAGCTGGTAATCAAGCTCTTACTAGGTATACTTGAAACTTCAAGGCAGGTGTTGAGGCAAGTTGGAGCTAAACTCTGCAGGACAACGGCCCTCCAGGGCTGAACTTGGTGACCCCTGACATAGAGTGAACAGTAAAGTACCCTTTTCCTTCATTTTAGTGAGAGAAGAACATCTGCTTATGGCAAGCTATAGGGTTGGCAGATGTTTGTGAAAATTAACGTGCTAAGAAGATAAATAGTAGTAGAATTAGACAAAGGAATGAAGGAAAAGTGTAGGTGCATTTCTGGAGGGGTTCAGCTTTCTCTGAGTGAGGCTGGACAAACGGCATTGACTGAATCTTTTAAGAAACAAAAAAGGAAACCTGAGAAACCAGTTAAAAAATGATTTTTATCTCTATATACATTCTAGAGTTGTTTATATGGAGGATCTGTTAGCACCGGTAATCTTTTACTGGCAGTGGTGTTGATGGTAAATACTTGAACTGTAGATGCTTTACATAAAATACCATTTATTCTATTGACTGCTCTATAGAATATATAGAATGGTTGGTTATCTTTGAGAAAGTTAAACTTGTTACAAACTTGAAAAAAGCTAGAGTTATAGATAATAAACAGATGCTGATTTTAATAGCTGCTTGGTTTTATGAACCGACTTGGCAAAGGACTCCGAAAGGAGATCTAGAGGAAAAGACAGAGATGTTGTTTGAAGTCTATAGTAAAGGAAAAGATACCATACTTTCCCCCTCTTTCTAGTTCACGGTGTTCAGTTCATATTTATCTTTGATGCTGTTGTCATCTTCAAGGTTCTTCTCAAGCTCAGGGTGATGCAGCTCAATCATCAGGAAGTAGATCGCTGCCCCGACCACACCGCCCACCATCGGCCCGGCCACTGGAACCCACCACCAGCATTTTCCAGCCCTGAAGACACAGGTGAGAATCAAATCAGGGACAATTCTGAGCAAAACTAATTCTGAATATATTTTCAAGGAAAACTCATTCATAATGGAATTGACAAAGGTGTGCTGCTCAATATTTTTGGGGAAATGTGATATATTTTAGGATTCTTTGATGAATAGAAAGTTCAAAAGAAAAGCACTGATTGGAAATAAATGCATTTACTGTCATTTTGCATCATTTTATTAATTCTTTACAAAGATGCAGATTACGCTTTTTTGCATTTTAAATTTCATACAATTTCATTTTCATATTGATACAAAGACATTCAGGCGTGTTTTACATGACCAAATATTGCACAAATTGTCCAAATATATTTAAATAAATGCACATTTTCATAGCTGGGATTTTGCATTTAGAGAAGTTATAGCTAAAGGATTTATATCTAAATATTTTATGAGATAAAATATTAATCCAAAGCATGCATATCCTTGAATTTCATTTCATTTTACTTCTACATCAGCTGTTCATTACATCTGCATTCTTTACGATTTAAAACTGAATTTAAAAGGTTTTCTCAATCTGATTCACGACATTGTTGGTTAGCTGTCAGGCTAATGGACGATGTCAACAGTGCTGGTGTCTAGCAGTATAGACACTAATGCTTTCATTAGTGTAATCTGTGCTTAGTGTGTCACTCCAGTGCTCCCGTCTGTAGCACTCTTCCCTCCCGCAATCCCTTGATCCTTTTATAGGCTACTGAGAATACAAGCGCTCTCTGTCCTTGAACCTTCTCTACAAACAAAGTTGGCAAAGGTAACTGTAAACAAATGCATTGTCACCGTATGCAGACACTTTGCTGAACTGAGTAATCTTCGTGTACACTGTTTATAACAACAGAGCCATTTGCCCTTGGGTAACCCCTAATTTTTTTTCAAGTTGGAAGACAAATTAAGCAGACAGATCAAGCATTTCCTCACGTAGGCCTAGACGACTACTGATATGTGATTAGCTCTTACTGGATGACATTTTGTGCCTGTAGCCAAATAACAAATTATGCTAAAGTATTGTACAACTGGATGACCAAGTATCTTAGAGAGCCATGCAATACATATGAGCATTAAAGCATATGAACAGAAATCCAAAACTGAAATATTGCAGATTTGAAGAGCTGGAATGTGTGATTGTAAACACAGCAGTATTCTATTGCATATATCAGGCAGTTATTTTATTCAATACTTTAGTCTCTTAGTCTTTATCCGATTCTTTCGGTGTAGAAAGTGCACAAGTTCTGACTCAACTTGCTGTTGAGAAGCAGCAGCAAAATTTCTGTCTATTTAAAAATGACCTAGAAAAATATGGCTAAAAGATATGTTGTTTTAAGGGTTCGAGCACGTAGCGCTGAAACCCTATTGTAATTGTTAGGATTTGTAATATTGGGGGTTCGAGCGTGTAGTGCTCAGGCGCAAAGAACTAGCCCAATCGGCCTAACGGGGATGCTACAGCGCAAAAAAACTAAAATGTCAGCTATTTTTGGACCAGGATCGTACAAACTTTGTAGTAGACTCAAAAACCTTACATCGTTGCGATCATTGTGTTGGTAGAAACAACAGCGTACACTGCCTTTTTTCCCTCTATTGTCAAATTATCAAAAAAAATAGAAATTTTGATTTTGGCACGAAACAGTACGCCATTCGCGTCTTTGCTAACGTTAGCCAAATGTTATTTGGACTATAACTCGGGAACGGAATGAGCTATCCTCACCAAACTCAGTACACATGTGTATAAGCTCAAACTTCAAGTCAATTAAAAAATCTATTCAAAAAATAAAATAAAGCAACGAAACTCGAAGGGCACGTTCAACTCGGCCAGTAGTTGGCGCTTATGAGTTTTTTGGCTCTGTAATCACGTAGTGACGCACCCACATAATATGCATATCATTTGAAAGATCTCCTCATAATGAGCAACTTTGCCTCAAGAACCATTGCTGTCAATCAAATTGTTCATTAATTATTTGAAAATATGTTAAAAACCTACTTTTGCGAACTAGATTAAACTCCATCAAACCACTGCAGCAATAAGCTGTGGACTCTCTCTAGATCAATAATTATCAAAAAAATAATTTGTCCTTTGGTTAGCTATAGTTGGCTCATTTAAATATGGGGCGTGGCCACATGAACCCAAAGGCCTATAAAACATGAACTAAAACTCAAACCTTTATGAAACTTTGTGACAACATTTGTCACACAACTCTTAACAATTATCCAAAGTTTCATGCAGATCGGACCATAGGTGGCAGTTTAAGAGTTAAAAGTGCCTCATAAAACACAGTATTTCTAAAGAAAATGACAGAATCACAGAAACACCAAATCTTTATATCATATGATAAATCTTCTCTTTCTGAACTACTTTGCCTCTAATGCTTTCATTAAATATTCTCAGTTATGTTAGTCAAACTAGTCTCAGATTTGTCACTCAACCTGGATCAAACCAAAACAGAACAATTTTCTGGACTCTCTAGATTAATAATTATCAAAAAAAAGAATAATTTTGTCCTTTGGTTAGCTATAACAGGGTCATTTAAAAAGGGGGCATGACCACATATACTCAAAAGCCTATAAAGACATAAACAAAAACAGAGACATTATAAAATCTCTATTATAACATTTAAAATCACATTTAAAGTTTACCATTTTGCTCAGACACTTTTTTTGCCACAAATTTTGCCAGATTATCATTACAGTGAAACATGAAAATAACAAATAAACTCTATAAAAGAGAAGATATCAAATGTTATTATGTTAGAACCCCGGTAATTGCTGCTTGCAGCTATATATATATATATATATATATATATATATATAATTTATTTATTTATTTATTTTTTCCCCTTTAATAGAGATAAAATGCATCCTGTCTTTGGTTCTCTATATTCATGCATGAAGAGCTCAGGCTGCCTTACGTACATTTTTAAAACTGCTCTAATACGCAGGAGACACACAAGTGCATTAAAAAATTCATTTGCTCTGTCAGAAGAATGGTGATAGGCCTTTGCACTTTAGAGTCTATTTGGAGCTTCAAAAGGTATGTTAGTGGGTGGTGTGCTTGTTTCTCATATGCTGGTTGACTCTTTTGTCGCACTGATACATACTATACTCGCTGCATTGTGTTATTGTACACACGCAAAAATTTGCTTTTACAGCATAAGCAATATTACAGATAAGGAAAGAAAGAATCAGAAAGTCTAAACAAAGAATAAGAATAAAAATATGTCAATGCATACCAGAACACTTCTAGTCCCCATCCTGCTATAGCAGTGAAGAGCCGAGGTCCCAGGTCCCTGGCAGGGTTGATGGGATAGCCGCAGTTCATTGCCATGGACACTGAGATAGCCAGGATGCTCAGACCAATAACCAGTGGCTCCATTCCTTTAGGTGCCCCAATATTCCTCTTATCAACAATGGCTAAAATACAGAGGACCAGGGCACCTGTGCCAATCACCTGAAAATAAAGACTAATTAGCAAAGTATTCTTGGAAGCTTGTATTACCTGAGAGTAAGAAATAAAATTGTGTGAGACGGTTATTGTTCGTTAGTTATTTTAGTTATTTTTATTCTTGAGATTCTTGATTTATGTACAGTATTTGATACAGCATGCTTTAACCTGGAGTGCTCATTGTATAATCACTAGTGCCTATTAAAAAGTCAAATTACTATGTTTCACTCGCCTGATCAATGAATCCGTTTAACAATGAGAGATCTTCACGTGGATATGAGGCAAAGATGCCAGCTGTGGCATTTTCACCAACTACAATTTGTTTTCCTTCAGCAAAACTTGCGAAGGCCTCTGTGGACAAGAGAATCAGCTTTTCAGCAAGAGAATGATTTCACAAAAGACTTAAGAGATTTAAGGACTGTTTACGGTAATTGGAAAACAATGAAACATAAAATTAATTTATTAATAAAATACCGTACCAATCTAGAAAAACTAGGCTACTCTGTAACATAACTTCTGGAGTAACTTGACCAATCTACTGTTTTATTTAATATCTAACAAAGTTCAAACCAACGATTTCACTTATTATAGACACTTATTAGTAAGAGGAAAATGTATATGTTTTGCTAGTTTGTTCTTCCGATTTACAAAGCAAAGCGGAAGAAATGTCGTAAAAATTTGACTGAAGTTGTGACTGAGTGGAAAGTGAGGATCTGTGTCATTCATTTCTCAGCTTTTCACCACATTATTCATAAGAATGATGAGCTCATTCAATCCCATCACTCTGACCAGTGCTAAAACAGCTATAACTTTAACAAACTTATAAGAAGTCTGTCTTACATGTAAGAGGAGCCAGTAACAGGAAGCAAAATATAGAAGTGCCCTGAAGACTTACCATAGTACAGACAGAAGACAGCACAAGACCCTGCAAAGGCACCTAGAAACTGGGCAACCACATAGACAGGAAATTTCTTTAATGGGAGTTTCCCCAAGACAACCATAGCCAGAGAAACAGCTGGGTTCACATGTCCACCTGCAATGAGATGCAACAGTTGAGAAACTGCAAACTTTTGATAACAGCAAAGTATCTGTATTGTTTTAAGGTTTGCATAAAAGCAGCTGAGGTTTTTTGTAGTATAGAGTGTCATCTATTTGAATCAAAAGAGCATTCTGCTTCATAACTCTCACAGTCACAAGTATTTGTTTTCGCTTATTGCTATATTGGCATACTTTCCCGCTGTTAATCCAGAGTGTTCCTCGTAAACATGGGCTGGAAAAACTAGTTGAGGTAGTCAATGGGAATTGGGTCTGACATAATCTGCCTAAGTCCTCAGACATCACCACATGGCTTAGGAGGACCTCAGCTTTGACATAAGAGCGCTCAGGCCTGCAGAACTATCTCTGACCCCCTGTGTTTTCAATGGAAAACACTGGCTATTCCTGATCCACCTAACTGTTTTCCCAAACTTTTGGTAGCTGATTAAATTAGTTTTTTTCAATACATTTAACAAGTTTCCTAAACTCTTAACACGGTTAGCACAACACCCGTCTTTGTAGGCTACACAATTAACACATTTCTTGTTGCTTTGATACAAAATGCATACAGTTAACACCAATTTAAAATGCTTGAACTTCTTTTACACACAAGCTCAACCAAGAACAAAACAATGTAATTTTACAGTCAGATTTATAAATGCTTTAACACTGTATGACAAAACAGATAACATCATGTTCTAAACATACCTTCTATAGGCTAAAGACAAAGTGAACAGATGTTCAAATTGTAAATTGAAACACATATACAGTATATTCCCTGTATTTTATTCCATTGCCAATGAGAAACAGATTATTGCAGTTATGCAAATATATAAATCACAGCTGATTCCTCAATCACTGAGGTGTTGAGGATTTTCCAATCACATGATGTTCTAAAAGAGGACTCTTTGGGCTGATCTTGTGTGGAAAAGGGAGAGGAACATGAGTACCAGGACAATTGAGAGGAGTGGGACAAGGTAGAGGGAGAGGAGTTAGAATGCGTGGTGGTGCTCAAAGAAGGACCAGCGCTAGGGTTACTGATCAAATACAGTAAGAGCTACTATCGTTGACCATGTCATAAACCACGGGCTATCATATCATGGATAAGGCATGCCAAAAGATTCTTCCCACGATGCCTTGCCAGAGAAGATATCAGGTGTGATGTGGATGAGAACATGTTGCCAAATGCAGAAGACATGGCAGAATAGAAGATTACTTTGTTTTAGTTTTTTTTTTTCTATTATACAGTTTTTTTACAATCGTTTTTGCACTAATAACAGAACAGAACTCATTTTTAATGTTCATTTTTCTAGACACATAATTCACAACCACTGATCAAAAATGCACATTTTTCAAACCACTTGACACATTTTTCAAATGCTTGGATACAATACACATAAGCCAAAGATAATTTGTTTCTTTGAACTTAAATCACCTGTTCAAAATGACACAACTTAACATCAAAGTATTACTATTTCAAAATGCAACTCACACATT
>JAUMHQ010000296.1:1737554-1785193 GCA_032361165.1 Enteromius paludinosus | reverse complement strand
AAGGCTTCTTCAAAGATATGAACGCAATATGCAAAGTTTTGAACACTGGACAGCCTGTGTTACAAATAATGACTGTTATGAGTTTTGTGTCTAGAGTTTTGAAAAAACTCTGTTTGTATCTTGCATTGATGTCCTTTTGCAAATAAAGTCTGTACTGCAGCAGATAAATCTGTATTTTTTTTTGCATAAACTGTACATTTTATAAAGCTACTCTGAGATGGTCATTCATGTCAATTGTATTGAATTTCTGCAGCAAAAGAAACAAAATGCATGCATTTACTAACCCAACAAAACAAAAACGTAGAAAGACTTCAAATATAAGGGCAGACCTGAAACATAAAATAATGCAGTTTCTGTCATTTCAGCTGATTATAGTGTTTTGTTATCAATGTTTTATGATTTACTAAATGTTCCTGTCGGAAGAGAACATGTGTTAGTGTTTTGAATAATTATTTGATTATAAAACATGTTTGAAGTGTTTTGCTAGACATAGTGTACTGTGGTAGTTTATCATTGTATTTTGAAAACTAGTTTTGCAGTTTAGTTTGCAATGTGTGATTTTGAGCATGAAATTAACCTTTTTTGCAGATTGTGTGTTTTAGCTGTGTTGCTGCGTTAAGAGTTTAGAAAACTTGTTAAATGTGTTGAAAAACTCATAGCGATCATAAAAAACCTGCTAGTTTTGCTAGTGTTTCCTGATTGCGGTTTTGACCCATGATTAAGCAGGAATCCATTCGTGTTTGGCAATCTAAAAAGCATAATAACAATACTGCACATTAAAACACAACTGATTAGTTAAGTATTTTGTTAAACCAGAATGAATTTTGTTTATAAAAGAAAGTATTTTTTCTATGATGTATTTGTGTAGAGTACGTTAACAGTAACCATAGTGTGGAAAAAAATACTGTGAAAGACAATGGTTATTGTCATTCAAAATATCTTCTCTCGTTCCGACAAAATAAAGAAACAGTTGTTGTTTGGAACTGGAGGGTAAGTAAATGAAGAGAGAATGTAATTTTTTTGATAAACTGGCCCTTTAATAATAACAGGCCAGTGCCTACACCTGACTTCCACCTGGGACATATGCTCCAGAAAAGCTCATTAGTTCAATACTGTAGTCATCATCACAGCATGTAAGATTATCACAGTCATGTGGGCTGCTGGGCTAACCAACTTATTCATGCACAAATGCACACTTTTCATGACTTTTACTGCAGAGCTCTGGCTATATTTAACATCACATGCATATTTATTTATATACGGCTTTGTCTCCCGTTGTGAATGGCTAGCTCAATGTGCATCACCTTGATAATTAAGTTGCATGCATCACCACAATAACACATGCACAACTGTGTGCTTGAGGTCTAAAAGTCACCACTGAATGATAAACCACTTGACACATTTCCCCTGAACAACTCCACTTGAATCACCACAATCATTGCCCTTTTATTCCTGATTGATCTTTTTTTGTTGTTGTTTTTAACTTCTTGGTTTCCTCTTATAAATATGATATCGTAATAAAACGATCATTTAAAAAAAAAAAAAAAAAAGCAAACAGAAAAAGTGCAATGAATATTTAGTAGTATATAAATATTAAATGTGATGTTAAATTGCTAACACTTATAAAAGTAGTTTTATTATCATCATTCAGTATTATTATTTTATGTAATTATTGTTTTGTTTTGTTAGGATGACAACACTGCTGTCAAATTGTGCGCTAACAGCTTCTCCCTCTGCTGATTTGTGAAAGCACAGTTCCTGTGTGAACTGAAGTGTGTGCTCACAATTACGATGCTGACTACTGTGCCCCTCATGAGAACTTATGAAGTCGGCTGGGCCAAGAGAAGACATCCTGTAATCATCTTTAAACATCACTTTATAACGAAACACTGTCTAAACACATACACATTCCTGTAGATTGACACATAATATGTACATGCATAACGTCAACTTTTTCACAAATTTGCGTTATCACATTTGTGACGTAACTACGTATTTATCACGTTATTACGCAGCTGTTTTCGCATACATAAATGGCCAAAAGGCATAAAATATGTTCTGTTTTTAGCTGAAAATGACGGCGTGTAAATGGCCCATCAGATTCAGGAGATGTAGAGAGGGATAGTTCACCCAAAGATGAAATCAGTTGTTACAGGTACGAGAATAATTTTGTTCATCCAAAAATATCCTAATTTGTGTTCTCAAGATTGAATGATGGTCTTACAGATTACAGATTTGAAATGGCATGATGGTGAGTAATTGATGACAGAATATTAATTTTTGGGTGAACTAACCCTTTAATATTAAGTGACATTGTACCTTATGCACAGAAGCTACTGGCGCATGTAGGCCATGCGTATTGTGGAATATGCCACTGAAAATAACAACATGACATGGTATGTTGTGACATCTCTAGCAGTGACACATGCTGCTGTCTGTCAGAGCATAATGTGGATGGTGATGGTAGAACAATATCTGATGTTGCTTTCAAACATAACAGAGTTAACTCGCACAACCGCTGGGCTTCTCTGTACTGTCCGGTTTATATCTGTCTCATGTCCCTCTATGTTATTGGAGGGCAAATGATAAGCTTTTAAAGAAATTCCAGGAATCATCTGCGTTATTACAACATTATTATAAAAGCTTCACCTCACCATAATCCTTGAGGAATTCTCTTAATGAAGGCCAAACATACATGTTCAGTCAGGTTTATCAAACCCGACACACGCCTCCACTTGACACTAAGCCTTATGCAAGATTTAAGAGCATGTAATTGACCTATTATTTCCTCCTCCCCGTGTGCATCACTACAGTATATTTTTGAATGTCAGAGAAACCGAGCGCATCAAGGCTTATGTCATACATTAACCCTAAAATCTGTATTGAAGTGAATCCGCCCGTCACTCTCTCTTTAGGGTCAAAGGTCAAGATGGAATACTCTGTATGGGGTATATTTGATCAAGCTGTCAAAGGCTCCCTCAGATTCCAGATCCCAGTCAAATATTGCCCTATCCATCCAAATACATCAATGGGAAGCTTATTTATTCAGCTTTCAGATCATGTATAAATCTTAATTTGGGAAAATTAACACTTACGACTGACTGGTTTTGTTGTCCAGGGTCACAAAAATGACCTTTGAAATGAGAACATGCTTTGAACTCAGCTGTCCCACACTAATGCCTTTTCTTTCTTAAATGCATTTTGGAATCATTTAAAGACTTTTCTATTCGCTAGTGTGACCAGTTACCTGACACGCCTCCTGCCATGTACACAGCCAGCATCACCCCTAGAGTAAAGCCGAAGTGGATAGTGAGGTTTTCTCCTTGTTTTTCTCTGCTGAGAACAGTCTGGGCCACTGAACCACAACCGAAGAGCTGCAAACAGGAAATGGGCAAAGAGAAGACAATTTGGGAAGACAATTAGTTAGAAAAAAACCTACCACCAAATAGATAAGAAAGCACTCTTGTTGAGGAGCACTTATTCAAAACTAATTAGTGGGACAGTTTTTTGATATGCTCGGGCAATTATGTTCAGGGCGGCACCCCAAAGCAGCAAAATCTGCCATGCTGAATCTGAAATCAGAGTCGTCTAAGTGTATTTCATGTTTTAATATCTAATTGAAATAATTTAAGTCAAAGAAGATTTGCAATATTACTCACAACTTCAGGTACTAATGTTTGTAAAACAGTTCACTTAACAGGAAAAATTTACAATAAAAAGTATGCCACCGTGCATATCTTAAGATTAGTCTATTAAAGAATAATGTAGCATTTATAAATCATGGAAAAGCATCTGACGGTCATGAAAAATGCATTTTTCCTGAGAACAGGACAATTTTTTTATTACACAATCAGTCCAGTCTGAATGTGTGTCAGTGTGCTCACTTGTTGTGATTGGAATTGTATTTTGGAGGACTTTGAACTAACACTGCCAGACAAAAATTAGCCCTTGTAGTTACTCAGATAAAGCCCTTCAAAGCATAAATCATCAGCACATGCAAGTAAATAGCCATTAGAACTGATCGAAGTCAACGCTTTACATTACTAGAGGGTGTTGCATGTAATGCAGTGCATTTAGTCGAAATCATTATGTGGTCACAGATAAGGCAGATATTATTATTACCACAATAATATGTGGTCACACGTCTATAAAAATTGAGTGTTTCTAGAAAATGAGAGCGCCATCCATAAGACAAAACAATTAATAATAAAATAAAAAAACAACACAGAACATGCAATATTGACTGAAATGCACTAATGCACTGAAATCTCCAAATAAAGTCCTGACAGGCATAAGACTTACTATGAGTACAAATGTCCCTAGTAATTCCGCGAGAAACTCTCTGATGATGTCCCGCCTCAGGGTGCACTTCTCCCTCAAATTTCTGAAGCGTTCGCGCTCCATACTTTCCCCGACAGCTGAGATGTGATGTCCGGACATACAGTTGGAGGCTGATCTCGCTAGAGTTTAAGTGTCTAGGCTTTAACCTCCCCCGCCCCTCCTGCTGCTGAGATGTCATTAAACACACTGACATGACAGGTTGGTGCTTCCTCTTTGCTCCCACTCCATCCACCCGTTCTTCATGCTGTGACAATTAACTAGTCGAAAATATCATTACCTATTTGTTAAACTTCAGCTAGAAGCGCCGAAAATATTCAGTTCTGTTTACTCAATGTTTATTGTACAAAAAGAGCTGATTATTTAGTCAAAGTAGCTGTTACAATTATTTACGGAAGAATTGCGGTTGGAGTTAAGCTATAAATTCACTTTAACATATTTTTTACTTTTTTTTACATTTAATAAAAAAATGTATCATTCTACTGCAATGATATAAATGTTATGAATTTGTTTTTGTGGAGCTTTTAAAAACGTTAAATGGTGAAAAATAAATATATAAATAGATATTATTAGATTAATATTCAGAATAGCTGTAGGCTAATTACATTATTTTTACTTAATTGTTACTCAAATTGTGCTATTTTTTTATTAAATCAACTTGAATACAATTTACAAACTAACTTGCTTGATATAGAGCGCGTTTCGTTCATTCTGAAATATTTATTTTTATTATTATTTTGTAATGGACCCCCATATTCAGTAGGCACTCAATAGACTGAAGACAGTATAGGCTACATTACAATGTGCAAGCAACAACAATTAAATATGGTCTTGGTTTATTTATTCTCTACATACAACATATTTTATATGTTTTATTTTTAGATGCCTGCTTTTTTGCCACTCAGTTGGATTTCTTGTTTTTATTTCCAGCTCTCATTCGGAGAAGCACGGGCACGCTGCAACTTCAGCGTGTAATGCGTATATTTGTCCACCGAGTGGCGCTATTGGACAAAGTAAAACAAAAGATGGACAGCGTTTGACAGCGGCGTCCCGTGACTGTCGGTGCAGACTTTGAAAACGAGAAGCGATAGGATGGTAGCGGTATGTTTTGTTTGCATTAATCATTGTCACTTGTTCTGGGGTGTCGTCTTTGATGTGAGGCAGACACTGTCAGTGCTGTGAAATGAGGGGGATGTGCTGATGGAGAAAAAGCACCCCAGTGGGTTCTAACAAATTATAGCACCCCGTCCCCTTCATCATCTTAACAACCCCTCAACCCTCGCATGTCCCGCAAGATAACTGCTATCATGCAGCCTGCCCATTAAAAAATGTTTACGTTATATCAATGCAGCCGATTTAAGTGCGCGTGACACAAAAGCTTTGCCTTTGCAGGTTATCATAAAGGACATGTCAGAAAATAACTCTAATTTCTACTTTCCTGTTTTCCCTATTCCCTAGTTTATGACAGGACATTATTAAGTTGCATGGTTTCATAAACAATCAGGCTTTTTATTTAAAGTGTGAGGTTTCCAACTACAGATGTTATGGTAGTCTAGCCTATAAACGCTTCCAACTCACAAGATTGGGTTAATCTCTTACAAGATTTCTCTCCGGTTAGCCCTCGGTGGAAGTGTGAAGGCGATTATTTGTTTTATTTATCTGCGACATAATCGTAGATGTTTTTGCCGCGATCCGGTGTTTTGAAGAGCTTCCTTATCCACCAGTTACACAGAGGAAGTGTGAATGTCTGTGTTGGCTAATCCTTTAAACCACAGCCTCTTCGAGAGTGTTAAAAGCCCTTTTAGATGGTCTTTAATGTTTATTGGATATTCTGAGGTAAATGTTAAGTGAGTGGCGGCGCTGCAGGAGGGACGACGAGGAAATAACCTGTGATCGCTTGATGTAGATAGACGAGTAACATTGTGACGGGATAGAGAATCTGTTACATGAGAATCTGTGAGAGGGGCAAACGGGCTCTGCCAAAGAAAACTTTAACGTTTACGTGACAGTTTGAGCACCCCTATGGAGAAAAAGCCTAGGCTAGCTTACTTTTATGTTTTTAATATAGTAGCCTGCCTTAATCCTTAATTTTAGACTGCATGCAAAATACACAATAGCCCAGATTTGAAAAGAAAAATAGTGTAGTGGCCTACTGTACAATTGTAGACCATCAAACTGGCGTTTCATAACTATATTCAGAGCATGGGAAATGCAAACCACTTTTTAAAAAGATGTCTCGATGTGTATGACTGAAAATGTATGCATAAAATAATCCTGAATGTTTAGTTTGCTGTAAAACACTTCTTTTAACGCGGCCGTATTAAATAAATGCGTTTTTCGATGATCATTTAGATCCACGTGAAACGCATTTTCGGGATACCTGACCAAAACTTTTTTTTTACAGTGCAGTTTACTACTGCCTGTCTGTTGAATTTCTTCCTGATAAATCCTGATACTCCTACACACCGTAGTCTTGAGAGTGGGTGGTATCTCTCTCTCTCTCAGTATGGTCAGAAAGGGAGAGAGAGTAGTTTATGTAAATGCTCCATTTTAATTATATTAGGAGGACGGCCCTATTCTCTGCCCAATAAAAATGGACCAGGGCTGACACCTGGTTATAAACACAGGAAGGATTCCAAAGTAGTAATCGCAAATCGGCAGAAAAAAAACCCCAACCGGCATCTTCCAGAGACGCGATGACCTCCAGTAAAGTTGAACTGCCAGGAGAGGTGAAGAACGACCCGGCTGCGCTCATGGCATCTCTTCATCTGGTGCCCTCACCGGTACCCAACCCTGAAATCAAGTACACTAAGGTTCGTGAGACTTTTTCCAACTTCTTTCAAGAATCATGAAATTGCCTCCACGGAGCATGCAGACTTCGATTAAGTGACAAGTTTGATTTGTTGTGGCTGCGCGCAAACAAGTCAAGAAACGCAACGTGTTGCAACCATGGCACTGATAACAGACTCATACTCACGCATTTAAAGCGAATGTGCCAGTATTCGTCTTAAGATGTTACGGCTCATAAGTCCGGTAGATCAGGAGGCTTGTCTGCACATGCATTTGCTAACAAATAGCAAGTTTTGTCTGTATTCTTTACGCAGTGTAATGATGTGCGTGTGCCGATTCTCCGTTTTATTGTAATCTAATAAGACATTATTTGTGTTCATATAAAGAGTGTGAAAGTCCAGATTTGCTGTGTTATCTAAAACAGAAGGACATCGATCAGGAAAGTTTTCTCGATCTTGATATAGTAACAAATGAGAGTCCATAGAGCCTTAATAATCTTATTAAACCGGTTAATAAGTTTTGCCTTGAACAGGTTATTATTTACGACTTTACTTTTCGTGATAGTATCGGTGCGCGTTATAAGATCCGCCTCTGTTTCTCCTTTTTAAATGCTGTTGTACAGTCTATAGTTCAGCCTAGTATCTACATTATTTATGATTTCTTTATGTTTTAGACAAAAAAAAAAAAAAAAAAAAATTAAAAAATCATTGTAACGCAACGTTTACTTAACCTCAATCACAAGAATGCAAGCCGGATCATGTGGACGAAATTGATGCACACTTGTTTTAAATGAAAATGTACAGGGTCAGGGGCACAACCTAGAGAATTTAAAACAGAAAGTTGTAACACCACTAAAAAAGCAAGGTTGATAACAAGTATAGCTTACTATAATTACAAGGAGCCAATGTATGCCAGCATGTTAAAGCCTGGGCTTTCACATTCATTTTTTGACACTTTTGGGCTTGTTCAGATGTAATGAGGTTTCAGCACTAGCTATTATGTAACTTTCATGTAGTCATCTTATATTAATCTCTCTGAAAAGGACAAAGAAATGCTGAATCATTCCATAAAATGATTATAAAATGTAATCTCTCGTTTTGTTGGTTAGGTCATGTTAAATTATGCCAGTTTTGACGGTCATAGTTTTATTGCCGTGAGGTGAGAGGATAAATCAAAGTGCAGCGCAGGCTATTATCACTGCAGTAAAGAGATTGAAGTTCAACCGGAGCAAGAGCTGGAGACACCTGTGACACACACACACACACACCCTGCATCTCCTGCTCTCATTGCAAACTCGCTCTCAGAAGCACATGGGAGTGTGAGAAAGATTCATTCTTAGGAATTTGTGTGCTGGCTTGTATGGGTGTGTGTGGGGTTGCAGTTTGAGCATTAGTGATGTGAACTCCCTTCACACCCTTGTCCATCTCCCTCTTTCTCTTGGTCTCTTTCTCTCTATCCCCACCCCCCTCTCACTTTTGATTTTGTGTGCCTGGTGCAGCGCAGCACAGGCTCTGATGTAACAGTCCAAATATGCCCAATCAATACTATTCTTTCAAAAGTAGTCCGTGCAGAGCCAAGTTTTTTATTATTTGTGTAAGTCTGAGGTTAAGCCATTTTAGCGAAACTCCTTGGAGACTTCTTAAGTTGTGTTTTCTGTACTGCTAATGAGCAGTGCTTTATGCCAGAGACGCTGCGTTATGGAAATATCATTATCGGGCATACTTAACATCTCATTCCTTTATCAGTGTCAACCGCTTATGTAAATACAAAATCACATCCAGCTCTGGCATTTAAATAAAAATCACTAATATTAAACAATGAAACAGAGAGGTGGTAGCAAGTCATTCAGACACCACAAAATTTATTTTTTACAGCAATTCATGTTTTGTCTGATGTGAGCGCATGGTTATTAGATATAGTCATAGTCATATTTATTTATTTATTTTCCTTCCAATAATACATTTATGGTGCATAATGTTTCTATTATGTTAAACTTTTAGTTATTAGTTTTTACAAGTATTTATACATTTATAAATTAAGAATGAATTGACATAATTGATAGCTTCAGTTTTTTATTATTTAGTTTTTATTTAGTTTGCATGCTAAATTCAAATAACCTGAAGAGTTAGGATTGTTCCATGTGCGGTAAAATGACAGTAAAATTGCTACAACGTGAACTTTGTGCTCCCCAGTAAACTTTTTACCCCACCTTTTAAGTTTGTGCTTATTATATGACGTTCACTACACCTGTATTTGTTACAGATTTGAGATTAAACACGCTGATAGGGAACTTGAGGAATGACTGAGCTTCCTGTTATCATGCCGATACTTCTCAAAGTCCTGTTGTTTGGTGCAGACACCTGAGCTCAATACGCTATACAGTCTTCCAGAATCTCCTCTTGACTCCACATGCCGTATTAAGAGCGTGTTTGACTGGTCACGGGAAAGCTAGTCTGCTGAAGGACTTCTCTTTCTCTCTTTCTCTGTCTGCTGGCCCGCTGGGCTGATAATGGCACTAAGGAAGCCATAAATTTGACTCTAGTGATGGCTGGTTATGGATGTTTTCTCTTTGGACGGAAGAGAGAAAAAGAAAGAAAAGGTTATGTTGATAGGTGTGTGTATCAGTGTAATTGATTAGGGCCCAGGAGTCTTTTTTTTTTTTAAAGAGAGGTGTTGGATTCCAGCAGACAGGGTGATGATTTGCTCACTCCATTCAGCTATAACACATAAGTGAAGCAGACTCTTGAGATTAAAACCTGGAAGAAGATAGGAAACAAGAGACAGGATATTACTCTCTCCCTTTCCCTTGTGCTGTGCAACTGATAATTGCACATTTGGATTAGATATGGTGTGCAGTCAGTGGAAAATAGTCTGTAAACATGCATCGATAATCTTTGCATAGAATTCTGGGTTTCTAATGAATGCGGTTTAATTGATCAAAATATAATAATTAATATGTCATTGTTTACTCACTCATTATGTCATTTCAAACGTTCTGTCTGTGGAACACAAAAGAAGATACTTTGAAGAATGGCTTCATGATAAAAATTAAGCTATTAGTGTGGTCCAAAATATCTAGTATAAGAGTAAATGAGTTTTTGTCTGTGCGTGTGTATGCTTACTGAGAGCTTCATGGAGAAAAGACACTTGATAGCCATTTGTTGGACATGTCTTTATATTTTAAGGGCTTAAGCATCCAGCCAGGACAGTAGTGTGCGCTGAAGTGAGGACTTTTGTAAGCTAATCTGGGAGACAGCTTGAGTGAATGAGGTAGGCCCCATCAATCCGTCAGTGCATGAGATAGTACAGATGGGAGTCAGGGGGGTTTTCTGCTCTAGAAGCTGTCCAGCAGGGTGTAATATATGGCCGTGTCTCACTGTTAGGGTCAGTGGCCCTGACTTACGAGAGTCTGTCCCATACCTCTGGAGTTTTTCACTTCAAAACCCACCATTTCTTCACATCAAACAGCAGCCAAAGTAGAGCATACACTGAGAAGCTTGATTTATTGTAAGCGGCACAGTGAGGACTCTCTCTCTCACCCTCTTTTGCTTTGACTTATAATTTTCCCCCTTTTTACTCTTGATCTTTTCCTCACATCTTCCTCACTGATTATCTTTGGCCTTTGCACTGTTTTTCTCCCTCAGGAACAAAATGCTCGATTTGTCTTTCTACTATTAACAATAGGATGTTTGTTCTAACTCCTTTATTTAAATTTAGCACATATATGCTTACCAAGTTTTATTTTATTTTATTTTATTTTATTTTATTTTATTTTATTTTAGCCAATTAAGTTTTTCAGAGTTTATTTTTTGTTGTTGTTAAAAAAAAAAAATAATAATAATAATAAATAATAATAATAAATTTAGAAACAAATCTTAAATGGTTTAATTTGTTAAAGGGATATTACACCCCCCCAAAAAATGCAAAAACTCATTACTCTCTCTCATGTTGTTCCAATCCCGACTTTGCTTCTTCTGTGAAAAATGAAAGAAAACAAGACTTAAGGCTAATGTTATTTATGTTTTATAACCTAACAAAGTTTTTTATTTAATATATTTTTACAGTATTTATTAATATAGATAATATGTGAGTATTCATCTATAATAATCTAAAATATGTTCATTCATAATTGGAATTCATAAATATTTTTCATACTTGTTCAATATGCAATTTAAATGTTTAAAAACAGTTTAAAATGTCAGTTTAAGACAGTTTTGTAATGTTGATGAATTACTAATAAAAAGTTTTGTCACTTACATTTTAATACTTTTATTATGTACTGCTTTCTAAGATTGACAGTTGGGGTGACTAACATATGTTGGCAAATTTGACATTTCACTTGTGGTAATAAATTATGTGACAGAAATGAGAGAGTGAGAACACGACATGCAGTCTCTATTGCATGTCTTAAACTCTCTCTTCTCCTGCAACATCAGTAATTATCAGCATCTTGAAGTGTGTCCAGTTATAGAGTGAAAGTGAGCTGCTCAGGAAAGGATATGAAACTTCCTGTGCAGACCCGGGCTGCAGGTGCCCTGTTAGGATCCGTCTGGCTCTGGAATCCATGAAAACACAGATAAAGCGCACACATATATGTAAAAAAAGAATCGTTTTAAAATGGCCAAGAAATGTTTGCCATTAAATATCCCTCATGTGTCTGAGCCATTAGAAGGTGCTGGCGGCCAAACAGATGTTTCGCTGGCTGTAGCGTGAGCTTTGGCATCCTCCGCCCGCGTTCCTGCTCTGCTTCCTCCTGCAGTTGTGCGAAGCCTCCAGAGAGCTCGCCGGGGCAGATGAGAAACGGATCAGCATTCTACAACTGCTAGAGTCATTCTAGTCACCCCCCAAAAAGACTCTTCTCTAGCTCTCCCCGAGGAGCAAAGTCGACCTCCTGCTTTTGTGGCCGATAACCCTCTTTCCTGTGTGAAGTAATGCTGGTGATAAAAATCTCAGCAATAAGGAGCATAAGCCTAGTGATGCTGTCATCGTTCGCCGTGGGTCCCTCTTCCACAATCTGTTTGTGATAGGCACTGCATATCTCGCCATCTAATTAGCTTTGCAGACGAGCGCAGTCAGCACCGTGAGACTGACAGCTTGAATAAAAAAACATGGAGTGATTCTAAATGTTTGCAGCTGTCTTGTGCTGTGGCCCGCGCGTAAAATCTCAGCCTATCCACACTCTGGCTGATTTCATAACAGCCTGTAGTACAATGTGCTAGCGTAGGACGAACTGGCAGCGCTTCTCTTTCTGTTTGTGTACTGCATCAAGTGGCTGTTTTGTTTACCAGATAATACATTTTCTGGCCCCCCGCTGTCGTAAACAAAATCTAGTTGTCACAGTTTGGCAGTTATTTTCATTCTCGACTCAAGTTTGAAGGTTCTTCCAGCACTCTGCCTCAAACAAACTTTACGCTCTATGTTTTCAGCTGAAGAAAATCATGAGAATTTAAGTGGGGCTAATAATAAAAAAAAAAGAGTATTTGAGTGAAGATTTAAGTAATTCAGTATAATTTCATGTCATTTTTAAATGTATGTCAGTTTACTTAAATGTGTCTTTGTTTGCCAAAAACAAGCAATGAAAAGTATGGTAGGAAAGAAAGTATTAAACTGAGCATGTTGCACCTTTTTTAGTGATGTTCAAAACTTTGATCACCTCTTTAATAAATTTGTCCTAATACTCACTGGTATCCCTACGCCTGCCACTAGTAATTGTTAAACTTTAAATTCAACAAACATTATAGCTGTTTGACAGCTGAATATAGTTGTTTATACTTGTATATAGTTGTTTGTCGGCCATGTTTACACTTGAGTCAGGTTTGTCCCTATTTAGCAATGCTATAATTGAAACGGGATTATGATGTCTACACAAGGACTGAAACTGACATAACTACCACATTGAAATGGAGACAATGGCATTTAAGAGTAAAAATAATTGAATTAAAATAATTAAAAATAATTTGAGCTTATCTTGGCATGCTTAGTCACTAAAACTGACAAAAAAGTCATTGTGACCTGTGAGAACTGTATTTTTTTTTACTACAGGTGTTACAAATGTTAAAAGTCTAGTTAAAAGTGGTCATTTCTAATAAATGTTCTCAGTAAAAAGTCTCTTTTGCATTGAAATTGTATTAGAAGCATTCCGTTTTGATAGTAAAGTACAAATTCCCCGAAATAATGCTCAAGTATAGTAATGAAGTACGATTATTCAAGTTCTTTACAGCCCCACTGAAGCCTCCAGCAGGGTTACGGCAAAGAAGCCGGTGATCAATATGAATTTTTGCACTTTTGCACTTGCGTTCTTATCCCTTTTCTTTAATCAAAGCCAAAGTATAAAGAAAGCTTGAGAGTTGATTTACTGCACCGCCCTGTCGCTCTTTATCAACTTTCTCAATGGGAAGAGACAAAAGTCAGAGAGCCCCCAGAGCTCAGGGAAGACTGGGCCAAATGGCCTCTAATGGTCGCCTTTTTTTAGTCGTGATTTAGATGGTGGCCCAGTCCACAGCTCACCCAGCATTCCCTTCTCCTCCGTTCCGGGGTGCCGTAAGTGTGGGGTTACGAAGAGCATAAAGCTACCCAACGTCTGCATTCTTCCCCGGCCCAGTGGCCTGTCACAGTCTGCCCCTGATTTAAGGCATTCCACTACAGTGGCCTCTATAAATTTTAAAACTAATTCGCTCCTCTACGGGGCTTTCTGTTTTTGTAACAGGCCCTCGGCTCGACGAGACCACTGACACTTTTATGAAGTGCTCCAAATGAGAGTCAGATTAAAGGTGGCCCCCTTAATGCAAGAGGCCTGTGAGGAGCTAGCGAGAGAGAGAGAGAAGGGAGTCTGATGTAAATGTATCGGAGAGGAATCGGCATGGTACAGACTGATACCTAGCCTGACCAGGAGTGATTTATTCATGCCAGTTTTAGGGGAGACACAGAGTGGGAGTGACTCGAACCGCCTCCAAGTCAACTGGCATTTTATACCTGTTCTAAAGTAAACACGCCTCTAGGTTTACAGCCAATTAAATTGTACTTAAGCCTGTAAGTTTACATTAGTAAACATGTTGGAGAGCTTGAGGAGGCCCAGGGCCGCGGTTTTGAACCAGACTTCTTCCTGACAGGAAAAGTAAATGTGTTTTATGCATGACTAAATGTAAGCCAGCAGATGCGTTAACACCTTATCTGTCACCGGTTTGCTTAAGGACCATCTGTTTGCGCAAGTCTTCAACCGCATATTGAAATCACACTTGCCTTATGTGCATAGAGAAAGTTGTATTTTTCTTTTCTTCTTTATCGAGCTTGAAAAATCCATCTTTTGGAATCTGAGGCGGTTGTTTTACGGGCCGCTTCTTTTAACGCATCACCAGCGCCAGAGTGCGGCCCGTGTTTTATGGTCTCGTAAACGAGCAGTGATGTTGTGAAACGTGTGTCTGTGTGCATTTCTGCATTTGTGTGTGTATCTACGCACTTCTATCTGTGGGCGCATTTGTGTGTCTGATAGGGATTTATCTCTCCTTTCCCCTTTCCCCCACCTCTTTCTGTCTGGTTGCTGGATCACTCCCAAGAGAGTGATATTGGGCAGCCCTGCAATAGCACACGGTTCCCAGAGATTCCTCTCACACCACAACCATGAAACACACAGGGGAAGAAAAACTGTCTCTTTTAATTCTGTGCATCATCACGAAGTTCCTAATTCACCGTAATCCCTCATGGACCTAAAGATGCTCTTTTTCATTGACGGTGTTTGACATTCTGCATTAAAATTCTAAATTCTCCTGCAAACAGTTGTCTTGTTTATATAAGTAGGAAGAAGTATCCAAATCATTTACTTAAGTATAAGAAGGCTTTATCCAAATCATGTACAGTATTTGAGAAAAAGAAGATACGCACATGAACAGACCAACCAGTATATTTTTGTGATCCGATTCAGTACAGCATAAAAGAATTAGCTCAGAAGAATAATCTGTTCACAAATCTATACATTTCTTTGATTTAAAATGTATGTCCTGTGTATATATAAATAAATTGATGCACTATTATAGTTTGAATTAATATTTTTGAATTTGTTTTTATTTTGCATTTTTATTTCATTTAAATTTTTAGTAATGTTGTTGTGTTTGTGCCTTTTTTCACTTTTAATAAAATGAAAAATAAAAATGTTGCTAAAATAATAATTTTTTCATTAAATGTTTATTTCAAGAAACTTTATCGAAACTAAAAACACATTATTACTGTGATTATGTCTACCAGTGATTTTAAGTAATCTGTTTTTTAACTGTTTCTTTCTCTTCTCTCCCTTTAGATTTTTATTAATAATGAATGGCATGATTCTGTGAGCGGTAAGGTCTTCAGCACATACAACCCGGCTACAGGGGAGAAGATCTGTGATGTCCAGGAAGCAGATAAGGTGTGTGTGTGTGTGTGTGTGCTTTTTTTGCATGCTAGTGTGTTTGTCAGCAAAGTGTGTATTTGGTAATTGGTCAAACCATTGCCAGAAACAGCTTTGGCACAATTGCTCTGCTGGACTACATTTAGTTGTCCAGCACAGCTATTGTGCTTCTCACTTTCAGCCTTCACTCAGCATGAATAAGCATCCAGAATTGAAAGGGAGGAAGGGAGGGAGTGGGCTGTAGTTCAGTCTAATGTGGTTAAGCAAGCTAGAGGCTGTAGTTCCTCTCTGTAAATCAGGCGGAAAGTGTGGAAAACCAGAATGGATACAGGAAACAGAGACCCCCTGAACATGCAACTGGGGAAGTCATTGAGACTCATCCGGAATGAATGGATTTCATTTGTCCCAGAGGTGGACAAACACCTGTTTACAAGATAAGGTTGTGTCATTAAGTGCTCTCCTGTCTCTCTCCTCCTCTGTTTGGTCCCCTCTCTTTCCTTTTCTGTTAGGCTGATGTGGACAAAGCCGTGCAGGCTGCGCGTTCGGCCTTCTCTCTGGGTTCGGTATGGAGGAAGATGGATGCATCTGAACGTGGCAGGCTGTTGTTTAAGCTAGCTGACCTGGTGGAAAGAGACAGTGCCTACCTTGCCGTAAGTACTTCATCCAACACAAAAACTAATTTCTAATTTAGTGTTTGTTGAGGGAGCCTTTTCTGAATGAAATGTAGAAAATAAGTGAATCTGATTTAATACAGTGTTGGATATAATGCAACCTTTACTTTTGGCCTACGTTAACAGATTCGGGTATCTTTTTTGCTCTTTATAGCCTATAGAAGCTGTCACAAATATATGTTCTATTACTTAGGGCACTTATTCCAATGTTTATGATGTCTTTAATATATGTCTTATCCATATGTTCTGCTCAATTAGAAGCAAAATGCCAAACCCATGCTGTCTTGTTGACATCAGTCTTGACTCCCTCATAACTATCACCTTCACTTACGAACCAATGGTCCCCTGACCAGACTTAATCCAAGTCTCATTCTAGTCAGTGCCAGTTTTCGCTGAGCGAGAATCAGATTTAACAGGACAGAGCCATCTGAGCAGACAAAGATGCTCACAACAATAAGCAAGTGTCTAATGAGTGGGCCTGTCTGTCTGCCTCAGGCTTATTGGAGCTTCATGGCAGGAGCCGTAGGAGTTGTTGTTTTTCTAACAACTTTGATTTGTCCTGCAAATGTCTGAAACCCTCGATAATGACAACGGCAAGTTGAAACACATGACCTTTGGGCGCTAACGATCACTTAGGTTTAGAGGGAAACGTAAAAGAGAGGTATTGTTCTTTTCCGTGATGTGCTTTTTATCTCCGGCATTCTTCGGCCCTAGACATCTGCTTTTACTTCCCACTCACGGAGATGTGTCTAAAGAGACAGTTTCAGAAACAAAAGTGCTATGTTTGACTTTGTGCTTGCAGCTCTCCGCCGTAGCCATTTTGAGTAAATCGCTTTCATCTTACAGTTTAGACTCGGTCTTAAATGGACTGAAACAACAGATTTTCTCCATCCAGCTCTGAACAAGTGTCAGAGCAAATTGCTTCGAAAGAAAAATGCGATGTCCATGTGGTTACGATCACTCTTTATATCAATCTAATCCCACGCCGATAAGAAATCATGGCTGGCTGACACAGAGATAACAAAGTCAGGTCTCTGGTGATGGCTATATGAGTATCATGTTTCCTAGGGGAGCAGATGGAAGTGTGTGTTTTAGATGTGCTTAGTCTGAATGCAGCATGGGGGGGTGTCAGGTTTAATCTCTATGAGTGATTTTTCATCACACGCCCACACTCTCATCTTCCTTCTCTCCTCCCAGACCCTGGAGTCCCTGGACACTGGAAAACCTTTCCTCTCCTCCGTCTTTGTGGACCTTCAGGGAACCATTAAAACTTTTCGATATTTTGCTGGATGGGCAGATAAGATCCACGGTTCCACGATTCCGACTGGTAAGATGACGCCCATCCTGCTTTAAACTCTTGCCTTAGAATTAGGCAGCATTGAAATTATGGGGGCGTTAGAAGGGTTGGGGGTGGGGGGTCTGACCACCCTAAGGATATCAAAACAAAAGTTTGAAGTCTTAAAAGTAGATTACAGACTTTTTATTTTGCATTTTAGTAATTACAACAGTTAGCCTGGGTGCAGTTTCACTTCACAGTAAACAGGCACTCATAAACAGAAATAAGGAAAGCAGTCAGGGCTTTTTTGTGTGTGATAGAACATAGAAAATCTAAATATTGTAATTATTTGGCATTTCATTTTAGATTTCTGAAAATTTTATTTAATTATTAAATATATGAAGAATTCTTTTTCAAAAACTGATAACAGATCATGTTTTTAACAATTTTTAAAAATCAAATTTCTTCTTTGTCCAATTAATCTCTGCAGTTGGTTATCTGCAGTTATCACCAAATCAGCATATTAGAAAAGCTTATCTGACAGTGAGAGAGACACAGTGACACTGAAAATTCAGATTTGCTGTTAAAGTAATACATTTAAAAAAAGAGAACTTATTTTATATGGTAATTTTATTCCTGGTTTTAACTGTATTTTTGATCAAATAAATTCAGGCTTGGTTAGCACACAAAAAACATCTGTCAGAATCATTAAAAAGTGTATATTCACTATTGCATTTCACACTTATGGTACAGTTTGTATCACAGGCAGAGTGTGATTTTGGATATGTAATGTATGTTCATGAAAGCTGGGGGTGCAGCAAAATGCTTTGGAGCACTTGGAAGATATGTGCGCACTAGACTGGAAACTGTCAGTATGTGAATGCAATGCAGACCAGGCCCTTTAGGTGCAGGCCCATCCCAGACATTTTAGGAAGTTTGACCTTGAGCAGAGAGACCACAGCTCTAAGCCGGGGTAGAACTGTGTTTTCTCTGAGGCCTCCAGGAGATGTTGTGGGGTTATGAAGGTGCACTGAGGGTAAACAGACGAGGTCCCGTAACAGTTATAAATCTGAGTGCTAATGGCCACCCTCCTGTGGAGCGCTGCCATCGGTGGAGCACAGTGACAGCTACGGGGCCAGGGGGCACTACGGGGCACGGGGGGGCACTGGGGGTCTGTTCTGGCTAATTTAGTTGTTTGAAAGGAACGCGGCAGGGAGCCTGGAGACTACGGGACAGCAGTAGACTTGCAGCTCTGATGTCACGGTGCAGCCATTAGTGCGCAAGTATGTGCGCGCGGGGGAGATTGTGGTGCCGCCCTCCAGGGCCCCCCTGTCACATGGGCCACATGGGTTAGAGGGAATCGAGAGAGGTGTCCGCCGTCGGGCGTCCCTGTAATTATCGTGCATTCCAACACTGTCTGTCAACTATTTCTCTCGCGCTCTGATATTTGCGCTTATGCTGTCCCATACGGCCCTTCATATAAAGCAATCGTTCTTGAATTTGATAATATCTCTCGTATTCATCTTACACAAACAAGCACCCATGCCGCTGCATGCTGTTATGATACGATTTTCACAGCAGGAGAAATAAAAATAAAGAACGGAGGGGAAAAGAACTGTAAATCCCCCTGTCAGCATTGGAGCTCAGCACTGGGCCTTTGTTGTGTTGCTAAACCAAACTTGCATAGTGGGAACTCACAGAGATTTGCTTTATTTCATTTCCAATCTCATCCATAATAGGATAACAGCACAAACAAACAGAATGTGTGTTTTTGGCCTTCTCTTATCTGGCCACCAAGTGAGATGAATCACTGGCATGCCTCTCGTCCAGATGCTTTACGCCAACTACATGTTTCCACAGCGAGGGATGGAGCGATTGTGCTCTTTTCCTTGTTGCCGTAACACAAAAACAGGGTCTTTTTGTTTGAAAAGGTCAGCTAATGTGATATTTTCTGGATAACGTCTTTCATTTTCACCTTTAATTAAATTTGATCAGTATTGATGTATTTTCCAAGCACATGTATAAAGTGTCTTTGACACCATTTTACCCTGTGTTGATACTAATACTCTGATTCCTTTTGTTTTTTTCTGTCACACAGATGGCGATTATTTCACTCTTACCCGACATGAGCCCATCGGAGTTTGTGGGCAGATCGTTCCTGTGAGTTTCTTGGCCCTATTTTAGCTTTTCCTTAATATATTTTGCTTAAAAATGCCCAATCAACCCCTCAATGACAGGGGGAGAATGAATTGTTGAGGTTTATCCATAATGGGTTAGTTTTTGGGAAAGCCCTCTTTTGTTTATCCCCTTAGCATTCCAATGTCCCTCCTGAGGTACAAAGAAAGGCACCTTAGGAACGCTAAATGGTTAAATTTGGCCTAAAATGCTACGTAATAAATTGATGTTAGTGATCTTATTGTGAATGATTCGTGCATACATATGTACAATTTGACCCTGTGATTTTTTTAAATCAAAATGTCATGACCTTATGTTCCGTTGAAATCATATTTGATGGAATTTTGCAGTTCTGCTTAAACTCTTCCCCTTTTTCTAAACCTCTGCAAGCTTACATTCGCATCTGCATCTATCCAATCAACAAGTGATAGATTGAACCAGGTTCCCACCATAATTTGTTTTCCTCAGATGGACGTCACTAAAATGTACCTTCTTCCTCGCTGTATTTTACAAAACATTCCTCAGGTTACTGGAAGTGTTTGAGGTTCTTATTTGTCACTGTACGGTTGGCTACAAACAGACTGGCAGGAGAAGGTCAAGGCCAGTACCAGTGAGGTAGAAAAGAAAGAAAAAGGAACTTAGAAATATTGAAAGGGAAACGCATGGGTGAGTGGGAGGTACACTTGAAGGACAGAAATAGAAACGAGGAAGCAAAAAAAAAAAAAGATTGTGACGATGAATACTTACCACTCTAGACCTCATGACAAGAGAAATTACTTGTTTCCAACAATGCACACTAAATATATCTAGTCCAATGACCAGGCTGAAGTGATACAGAAAACTGCGTGACTCTGTTTTAGAAATATAGTTTCCAAATGAATGTGCAGTCGTCTGAAATCATTAGTGAAGGAGTTATGCTCTCAAGAAGCAGAGATATGAGGTTGTCTGTATGAGCTCCCACAGTAAGTTCCTGACCTATGTCTGTACAGTGGAACTTCCCCCTGGTGATGACAGCATGGAAATTGGGGCCAGCGCTGAGCTGCGGGAACACTGTTGTCCTGAAACCCGCTGAGCAGACCCCTCTCACCTGCCTCTACATCGGTGCTCTGATCAAAGAGGTACAGGAACATGATTTTATAACATTGTTTTGAATGACCGCATCACATTCATAAAATGATCAAAGTAATACAAAAGCAACATCAACACACATTCATGCAACTGAGTGCTATTTCATCATTCGTTCCTCACTGCACCCAGACCTTTGTTGTTCCGCCTTTCCCTTTCTCTTGGATTAAGAGGCCTATTTTCTTCTCTTCCTTTTGATGTTCTGTCCATCCTCTCATCCACAGGGCCTGTAGGGAGGTCGGGGTGGGTCTGGATTCCCCCTCCACGGCCTGTGGCGTTCTTGGCTCGGCTCTCGTCTAAAGCTTTTTCCTCTCGTACTGTTTTCGCAGGCTGGGTTTCCACCGGGAGTCGTCAATATTTTGCCAGGCTATGGGCCAACCGCGGGAGCCGCGATTGCTTCGCACATGGGCATAGACAAAGTTGCGTTCACAGGATCGACTGAGGTAATTTTCCTTTTGGACAAATGGAAGAATCACACCCTCTTCCCTCATCCTCCTTTCCGCCGGTGTGACATAGTCCCTGTCCCGGATGTCACTCTTTGTCTTGTGGTCTTCATTCAGGCATCAGTGAAGTGCACAAGACTGCAGGGTGTCACATTCAACATTTTCAGGCGTTTTAGGACTCATTTGGAACTATTAGGATGTGCAAAAATGTTAACTTAAAGGGTTCAAGGTCGTCACTAGGAAAGTCTCCTAAAAAGGACTTGCAAGTACCTTGCAAAGTTGTACTTTAAAGTGTACGTCCTCTTGCGACAAGCTACTGTACCCCATAGATAACATTCTTGCAAGTTTTTTACTGACAGTGAGGAGCTAGTGCATTTATACCCCATTACTAATGAGAAGCCTGAGGAAGTTGTGTTTATAGAGGGTCTGTCTGCTGTCTCATACTACACACGCTCTCACATCGGACCACCTGGCTTTCTAAAATCAATTCTAATAAACAGGTTTTAGGTGGAAGTGGCAGTGAGATGTTAATCCACAGGCGGTCTGTCATAAGTACGGAAAAGAAACAAGCATTAGACACCATGCCCCCACTTCATATATACTGTTAATGTCGCGCCAGTCTGGTTGGACACCTGAGCTCATTTACGCTTTATAAGTGTCCTGTGCATACTGTATAATGACTACCCTTTCTATTGAGCTCTCTGCATCAGACATTAGACAGCTACACTGTGGCCCCGGAGGAAAAATGACTCTTTGAAGCCAACTGTATAAATTTAATAGAAAGCCAGGGACTGAAAATAGGCACCATTTTAGGCACAGAGACTTTACTGCTTGAAAACAGCCCTCACTGACAGCGGCATAACTCTGCTGTGACAGCGAATTTTAAACAGTGATTATCTCTAGCTGCACTTGCCTCACTGGTAAGAACCCTTAAGCCCCTAATTCAATTACAGCCTCTCATAAATCGAAATATTTCAGCGTATGTTTTGATCTCTTCTTGCACTTGAAGCATATGTTTTGTTATTAATTGGAGTGTATTTTTTATGATGTTTAGAATAGACAGAGCTGAAGCTTATGATGCCATTAGCTTGCCCGGAAAAGTGAGTTTGTTTACATGCCCAAGATATGTCTGTCCAAGAATATGTAAATATATAAAGGATTAAATACAGAAGTTACCTGTCTTCTTTGAAGCACATTACCACGTTATCTGGGCCTGTTAGTCTGGTTTTTTACAAAAACTAAACTGTAATGATTTCAGATGTTTACTGAAGTTTGAAAGTGCACTACCTTTCAAAAGTTTGCGGTCAGTAAATGAATAGTTTTATTTAGCAAAAATGTTAAATGAAACCATTTTTATGTCGGTTACTCTGTTTAGTTTTGTTTATTGTAGGTTTATGGTATTGGACCATGTATGTCCTTAATAAAAGTTTGAATAATGATGTAGGTCTAGGTCAGAAAATTTCAAATAAATGCTTAAAAAATAAATATGAACTTCCTATTCATCAACATTTCCATAGCACAACTATTTTCCGCATTGATAATACTAAGAAATGTTTCTGAGGAATAAATCAGCTTATTAGAATGATTTCTAAAAGGATCGTGTGATGCTAAAGATATTAAAGTTATGGCATCAAAGAAGTACATTACATTTTAAATTACATTAACCTATAAATATTTCATTTTGAATGCGATTTTGATCAAATAAATGCAGCCTGGATGAGCTTAAGAGATTTCTTTGAAACATATTCCAAACTTTTACCGACCTCAAATGCTTGAACGGTAGTGTAAATGTACTTAGTGTTTATCTTTATTGTTAAAGAAACACAGAATTGTGTGTGTGGACGTCTCACACAAACAGAAGTGTTGTTTCAAGCGAAAGCAAACTAAGCTTGTGTCCTTGAAAAGCACTTGTTGAAATGCCGCAGATGTTTCTTTTGTGGGAAATGACAGTGAAGGAATTTCCCAGTTCTCTGCTATTTTGATGACTGCGATGACTTTTTCTTTCCTTTAAATCAAAATGTCATTGATAAAACAAGAATGCAGTGACTGAGAAAGAAACATCAACAGGCCACGCAAATCGTCAAATGATCGTCGCGTCACTCTGAACACAGTCTCTCAACCCACCCGTCTTCACCCACACTTCCACTGAGTGACTTTCACAGGAAACTCATCACTATACACCCCACCCTCTCGCCCTTCCTCTTCACTGGCAGCGGCCACACAGCGTTTTGGTCTTCTCCTCGCGTCAGCACCGCTGCTGTGGGTGTTGCTGAGCTCTAATCTGGACTTGATTAGGCAGCCCAGATCTCTCATGCTGTGCGTGTGTGTACATACACAGACTCTGAGTCACTTCAGCCGTGTATATAATGAAGGACTATGCCAGCAGTGGGTGGGTGGGTGGGTGTGTGGACAAGGGAGTGAGGCATTCTGGTGTATTATGACCTGCCCATTGCTGCTATTTGTGGAGTCTAGCCCCTTTGTGGCAAGTGTGCAGTGTGAGTTCTCTTTCATCTTCACACATTTTTAAATGGTTTTAAACATTTCTTACTTGTATTATTTTTATTACTGTTAAAATTATTATTATACCCAAATTATGTCCATGACTGCAGACAAACCAAGAGTAACTAAACATTTTGGCATTAGTAGCATTTTTTTTGGTAGCTCAGCTATTTTAAGCTACTTTTTTTTTTACAAATTACTGCAAAAAATTAGTACACTTAATTGAATGGGTTTGTTTAGACAATTTGTGATCCCTACTCAGACATTTTAGTTTATTTTCTCACTATACAGCACAGCAGTTTAAACTTGGGTAATAATAACAAATCAGCATATTAGCATGATTTCTGAAAGATCATGTGACACTGAAGACAGCCCAAAAATTGCATTTTAAAATATATCAAAATTGAAAACAGTTATTTGAAATAAGTCAAAACAGTGAATTGTTATAATATTATTCCCTTTTATTTGTTAAAACAAAAAACTTGTTGACAACCCAGTAATATATGAAATACTCTTTATTGCAGCTTGCAGTGCAGCACTTTAATAGTTCGATTATAGCATAAATACTTAAAATGATCTTGTAGTTATTGAAAACTGCGAGCAACACCCACTTGCATATAATATCTGTGAGTGGTAGGCATTTCGGTTTGTGCCAGCTTCCATTTGTCCACTGAGCAACAGTGTCAGAGAGAACTGAGGAGGATTGTTTTCCCTTCGTCTTCTCCCCTCTCCCTTTCTCTTTCTGCTATCTGATGGAAAACATTCACTGTCAGTAAGTATGTTTTGCGGAGAGGAAAAATGTTCAAGTGTTTGTTTATGGTTGCTGCTCACCAGCCTCTAAAGCGCTGAATTGGTTGTGAAGAGACATTTTCTCTTTCTCACACACACACACATGTAGTTGGAAAAGAATAGTTTGACGTGAGCATAATGCTTTCTTTGATGTGAAGCAGTGCCATGGACGACAGCTGTGCGATGTCTGCGGTGCTTACACAGGCCTAACAGCGTGTAAGATGAGAGACAGTCCAAACTTTAGGTGAGAAGAAGTGTGAAATCCAGCTGGAAGAGAACACATTCAAGGAAGAGCAGCAAACGACTCCGAATTATGAAACAGTAGACTCCTATTAAAAAGAAACGTGCTCCTTAAGCTTAAGAATCCAAAAGCAGACCATGCACTAACAAAGCCAATAAATGCATTTTAAAGGTCTTGTTTCACTGTTATTTTGTGGCTCCAAACAGTGTTGAGCATCTTACACAAACCTGCAGTCAGTTCTTCCTGTTCTCGATCAACCAGCAGATACTGGGACATTCCTTTCTCTTTGGGCGCCACCGTATGCGCTAATAGATATTTAAGATGTGAGCCGCGTCTCATGGGCCTGATAATGGTGTTGGTTGACTGGTTGAAGAGGGGCTTCTCATGCGGCAGGATTTATTAATGACAGCATCCCACTGATTCTGAGATTTAGTAAGGCTCCTCTGCGACGTCCCGGTGATTAAAGCGGCTCTTCTCTCTCCACAGGTAGGCAAGCTGATCCAAGAAGCAGCAGGAAAGAGCAATCTGAAGAGAGTCACGCTAGAGCTCGGGGGAAAGAGTCCCAACATCATTTTTGCAGATGCTGATTGTAAGTATTCAGACACTGTTTTACGGCTGGCCTCCTGTTGTCCCGTTGCAACAGTTTGTGCACAGGTGCTACTCCACAGACTCACATCAAAGACCTTCGGGGATCTTTTAGAGCTGCGCCTGGGCTTAAAAAAATGAGTGTCTTATGTTTCCGAGAGGCCCGTATACATTCAAATGAGCTTATCTCACTTCCTAAACCCTTGGCCCTTATTGTCTCTTAAGTAGCCCAAACCAAACCAAGGCATAAGTCAGAGCTTTTAAATGTTTTCAGCAGCCGTGAGCACGGCCCCCGTAAATCAGCCGAATGGACCCTGCCCGGACGCATCACACCACAGCAATAAATCTGCCGGCTCCCATTAACCCTTCAAATGCCACAGCCTGCCACCCTTTTCCCAGGTGTCCATTATCCCACACAGATGCACATACTCACGTGTATGTATGCATAAACAGCAGACGCACCAGAAAAAAAACTGGGGAGAGATCTGTTACAGCTGTTTAACTAGAAATGTGTGGCTTTAAGTCTATTAATATTGGCATGTAGGGGATAAGTTGCTCATTTATCACCCGCTGTTTGGGCTGTTCTTTGTTTTATTTAAATAACAGTGCATGCTGGATGATGTTTAATAATGTGTTTTCTCTCTTTCTCAGTTGAGCTGGCAGTTGAACAGGCTCATCAGGGTGTTTTCTTCAATAATGGTCAATGCTGCACCGCTGGTTCTCGTATCTTTGTGGAGGAGCCCATTTATGAGGAGTTTGTGCGAAGGAGTGTTGAGAGAGCGCGGAGAAGGACAGTGGGAAATCCCTTTGACCCAACCACTGAGCAGGGACCTCAGGTATGACCCAGTTCATTGCTGAAATACTATAAACATCTAATATATACAACTGTTCAGAAGTTTGGGATTAGCAAAAAAAATAATAGTATTCAAAACTTAAGTATATGTACTTTTATTCAGCAAGGAAGCAAGAGACAGCAAAGGCATATATAATGTTACAAAAGATTTCTATTTTTAGAAAAAAAGTTCTGTTGAACTTTCTGTTCATCAAAGAATCATGAAAAAAAAAACATTACCTCACTTTTTCCACAAAAAAAAAATAAGCAACTGCTTTCAACATTGATTAAAATAGAAGTTTCTTGAGTAGCAGAATAGCATATTACAATAAATAGTGAATGATTGATCATGTGACACTGAAGTAATGGATGCTTAACATTTAGCATTAATAAATAAAATGTTTAAAAATATTAAATTAGAACACACTTTTCTGACATATTTAATCATTTTCAGTACATTTTAAAATGCAACAACATTTGTAATATTTCATATCACTGTTTTACTGCATTTTGTAATCAAATAAATGCAGCTTAAGACTTATTTTCAAGAAATCAAAAACCTTACAGACCCATTTTTGCACAGTAATGCATAACAATATGCTATAATGTAGCAATATATACCTAAATAATGTATTTTTACACAAATTTTAATTCTAATTTAATTGCATATATTATTAAACAAAATCTGTGAGTGACATCAGTGCCACACAACTGTAAAAAATAATGCTGTACAATTAAACTTTATTAATTAAACCTGACATTATATTACCTGCATGATCAGTAGTCAGAGAACATAAAGACACAGGATTGTGTAGCTGATTCTGTCTGTGTTGACTGTGTCAGGTGAGTGCGGAGCAGCAGAGCCGTATTCTGGAGCTGATTCAGAGCGGCATCACAGAGGGAGCTAAACTGGAGTGTGGCGGCAAAGCTCCTCCTTCTAAAGGCTTCTTTGTGGAGCCCACAGTCTTCTCTGATGTACAGGATCACATGCGCATTGCCAAGGAGGAGGTAAGCTTGATTGATCTCTGAATTCTCAGTCGAACTTGAAATGTTAAATGTTCAAAGTATTACCAAAAAAAAAAAATACAAAAACAACTATGTTGTACAATTTTGTTTTAGATATTTGGGCCAGTTCAGCAGATCATGAAGTTTAAAACTATTGAAGAAGTGATTGAGAGAGCCAACAACACAGAGTATGGTCTGGCATCGGCGGTCTTCACCACAGACCTCAACAAGGCCATGACTGTCTCTGCAGCTCTGCAGGCCGGCACTGTCTGGTAAGATCCTTACACTACATAAAACAAATGCCATGCACTTGTTTTGTTTTTGGTCCCTAATATATTTGAGTTACATCCACACCTGAAGGTAATATCGTGAAAGGTATGACTTGTTTTTTGAAATGTTTTTTGTTATGCAGGATCAACTGTTATAATGCCCTGAACTGCCAGTGTCCTTTCGGAGGATTCAAAATGTCCGGCAATGGTCGTGAACTGTAAGTGCATTTATAAATGATGTGAGGTCACGTTCACGTTTTCTATACATTTGCATTACGTTTCCACTGACACAGTTGTTCTTCATTTCCCAGGGGTGAGATCGGACTGAAAGAATACACAGAGGTGAAAACCATTACAATGAAGATGTCAGGGAAGACATCTTAAAGCACAACTACGTACGTTCCTAGCAGTGGGAAGTCTTCCTCTGAGGTTAACCACTAGCCATTATGCTTTGGTTGTCTATAGTGGTAAAACACCACATAGTAACCACCCATCACTTCTGCATTGGAGCACCTCTTCTCCTGCATCTTCGTAGGCTGTTCTCATGAACTACCCTTCATCTCCATCTCCGTCCACTAGCAGCTCCACATCCACCGCCACAATTAACTGCCTCCACCCATTCCAGCTGTGACCACCTTTCGCCGGCTCCACTAACCATACTAAAGCACTCGGAGTCCCGGTGAAAGAGGGCTACGCTTCTGACCACTGCACCCGCAACGTGCAGACACTAACAGACTACGACCTCTCTCTCTGACGGTCTCCCACGGCAAGTGGCCAAAGGAGGTCTGTTGTGTCCGAGGGGTACCATTCGCAAAACCTCATAATTAACTTGCCTTTTCACTGGGTAGAATTCTAGTAGGCATATTAGTTTTTACTAAGACCACTGAAGCTCTCGATCTAAGAAAAAAACGTTTTCTTTGAATGAGTATTAATTCTAAAGTTTGTGTAATTGCTCCGTGTGTTTATTTTTCATTTTTATTGTTTGATTGTTTTTACTATGTATAACTTTGTCGATGTCTTGACCAATGTAAACAAAAATGATTTACCTCCAAAAAAAGAAAAGAAAAAAAAAAGATTTTTGGTGTGTATTTTCGACAAATGATTCCTTATTGATGCCCATGTATTGTTAGGTTTAAAGAATTATGTACTATGAATATAGAAGTTAAGATATAGAGTAATTTCTTCATTAAAATGTTTTACTCAAAGGCTCTTGAAGGTGATTTTCTAAATGCTTTCATCACAGCGTAATGACTGAGGAAAAAAATAATCATTAGTAAAGGAGGGGAAAAACTCCCTGTACAGAGATCCTTTTGCAAGATTCATTTCTGTTTCAGTTGTTGCATATTTTCAGATGACTCTGAGTATTCAGATTTATGTCAAGCAGGGTGAGAACAGGCTGAGTCAGAAATTGTTTGGTAAGAGCTTTCAGATATGAGCAACGAGAGCCAGATAAAAGAAGCACCCAGTAGTGCAACTACCTTAGAAGTTGCATTCCCAAAGAAACAGTCACAATGGATTTTCCCAGCAGCCCAGCCAGTCTGCTGATATCCTTAGTCAGACCAACACGCATGATGAAAAGACTTGGCTGCGTTACACGACACTGGTCTGGATCTGGAAGAGCAGAAAAAAGGACAGAACAGAGCTTTGAACTAGACCACAGAAAGACCACTACAGTGATAGTTCGACTTCCTGTGGATCGCATGGAAATTAGTCTCAACCGAGTTAGCATGTGACAACAATGGAAGAACTAAAGTGGTTTGTTTCACCTCAAAGACAGTGCTGCGTGTTTTCAAGTGTGAACCCATCAACACAGGAAAGTGTTGGAAGGTTGCGGGCGAAAGGCCTTACAAGGATTGTTTAATCCATTTGACGTTGTTGCACAATGGTGTCATCGACCCTTCCCTCCTTAGGAGTCTGTTGAATAGTATTTATAATCCTCTGGAGTCTGATTATAATCCTCTGGAATACAGTGTACCAAGTTCACACCGATATTTCTACATGACAGTAGTGTAAAATCGCTGCTTTTTAGCAAGAAAAACATGATAAATCAATAAATGGCGTTATTGCAGACTTTATGTGTGATTCTTAAGGGTGTATTTTCATTTTTATGACTCTGGTAGTGCATAGTGAATTCAAATGAATATTAATGTTCTCACACCCTTACAAATCATTGTTTTTAGGGGGGGAGGGGGAATTGTGAGAATGATCACAACGATGGCTTCTCGTTTGGGATCCTGGTTTCAACCAGCTTGGACTCGGCCCAAGGTTAAATGGCGAGGCAGCATCCATCATGATCGGAATTCCAATATCTTTCCTCCGAGACACACATTTATTAGATGAAGCACTTATGGAGTCTGATAAGTATCATTCACTGATCATTAGCCTATGCTCTTTCAGAGGATTTATGGTCAAATAGATCCACGTAACCTTCCAGTCTACTGAACCGGAGGATGAATTAAACATTTGTGTATTATCTCTCAAATAGGCACTTGGCGTACATTTCCAATCCTATTAATCTTCTCTAAATAACTATGGATTTTCTCCACTTTGCCAAATAGTAGATAATGCATGTCACATTTATAAATGCAGATGTTCTAAAACGAGATCGCAACATTAGACGCTCGAATGTGTTCATTTGTCTTCATCAAGATAAGCGGAGAAATCTAAGCTGGCTGGAACTGGAGAACTACAGAACCCTTTACAAGCTCCTCCTCCAGAGGGAGACACTTTCTCCCCTTCTGCCATATCTCAGAGATCAGTTAGAATCACACAGTAGTGTGTTTGGACCGCGTCAAAATCTCCTTCAGTTTGCCAAATCCCATATGAGAGCTCTTAAATTTCTCAATAGCTTCTCTTAGAAATCAATGAAGTTAATTAATTAAAAGACCACAACAATCTCCTTGAGTGTTTCATGCACTGAAAATACTGTTTTAGTTTTCTACATCAGAATTCCGTGTTTGATTCAGTGTTACTTGCCATTTCTTTGTAATTGCTAGTAAACTGAATCACAAATTAAATCAGATACAACTCAAACAAGAAAAACTGAAATATGTTCTTGTGAAACATCCTTTTTTTTACTTTGACTTACTTTAAAGTCGATATATAACTCTGCATTCCGAATAGCCAAAGAAAAAAACACTTTTTAGATATATATATGTATATTTTTTACTGCAATGCATTAATCTGAACTGTAGAACTGGGATGCTTCCTTCAATAAATCCTCTTTCAGAACAAGAAGTTTCACACTAATTTTTTTTTTTACAGTCAAACGTCACTCCACGTACCTCAGTCTTCACATAACCATCTGCTACTTCTAAACCTGTACTCCCATTGTTGCATGACTAATTAGCAAGACAAAATGAAGGGGCAGTGAAAAAGAAAAACACTTGAAGCATGTTGGGCTTCAGCCAGCTCCAGTCAGACCTCTGCTCCCTTAGTTGGGAGTTAGCTAGTTTCCTCTTTCCTCTGACATCACTCCTCAAGCCTCATGCAACAATAATACGGCCCCAATTGCATGACATTATAGCTTCCTTACATGCACATGGGAGGGCCGGGGCTGAAGTCCCTCCTGACCGCAGACGTACTGCGCTCAGTTCCCAGCTAGAACCAGCTGCACAGCTGCTGCATGGGATAAAGAGATTCCAGTGTGTTTTAGGGAGAAAAAGTTTCCTAACAGAGCACTTCCCATCTCTGGGCAGTCCATGCACCACTGTTAAAAATGCGATGCAGCTGTGTTGTAGTCCCAAAGGCATATTTTCAAATAAAAGTACGCTGACAATAAGGGCACCTGCCCCTTGTGCAATTAAAATCAGGAAACAGATGCATTAATGACAAGTGAATCACAGGCTTATTTGGGTATTTTTTTTTACATTCATTATTTACAGAATCTTACTTGAGAAACACTGGATTTTATGAGAAAAATCTTGGAATTTGATACACATAGGCTTCAGGAACATAATGTTAAATCTAGATCGTAAGTGTCTGATACGTGCTCACTAGAGATACGGCCAGATTAATTACAATTTGCTTTTGTTTTTTTAACAAAGCAAAAAATCTGCACAAGCTCAAAGCTCCCCGAGGAGTCTGGCATCTCAGAAATGAAATGCATTGATTTCTGAAATCAGGACCTTTCATTCCACTCTTTGATCATTTAATTTGTTGTTCTAGCTTAATTTATGAATGCGAGCCAAATGCTTAAGCATGTGCCAATACATGCACAAACACACAGTCAACAAAATGCACCTTGTGTGTGTGTTGTAATGTGGTCCAGATGTTCTTGAGGCACATGGAAACAGGTGATGATAGCATTAGCCTGGGATTGGACACAGATGGAAAGGGGCTTGAACCTATTCCTGTATCACCATCGGGGTCGCAAATAATTCTTTTTCTCTCCGAATGATGAAAATGATTTCAAAGTGAATTACGCTCGGCCAACTCTCTGTGTTGTATAAACTTGCCATACCAAGGGTCCGCTCTCAGCGTCAGATCATCAGTCAAGTTAAACATATCATTCATGTCTTTCTTTGTCACATTCTCACTTTAAGGCTGAAGGATTGGCTGGTCCGTGAGGGACAATATTATCACATTTAGGAGGTCTGGTCTGAAGACATGACTTAGATTATCCTGCCAAAGTTTTGTGCAACTGTCCAGCCAGACCATAACTTCTGGTAGGTGCTATTATGTGTATCCTATAGGTCCATGAGGACACACGCACATGTTGGGTTTCCATATTTTATGAGGACATCCCATAGACGTAACGTTTTTTTATATTGCACAAACTGTATTTTCTATTCTCTTACCCTAACCCTACCGCTCCAACAAAACTTTGTACTATCCTAACTGTTTTCCTAATGCAAACAAGAAATTTTAACAGTATTACTATCCTTGAAATACTAGGTGCACACTAACTAACTAACTAACTAACTACCATTTAGCAAATCATTATAGATCATGTTACAGTACAGACATTTGTTACAAACAATTTTTCATTTCAAATAAATACTGTTCTTTTGAACTTTCGATCCACCAAAGAATAGTAAAACTGTGACAATAAATAGAAGTTCTTGAGAAAACAGCTCAATTGTAATGCCATATCATACCACTTTTTACAATGTCTTACCAACCCTAAACATCTACATTTTAGTACATACATCCATATTTATATAAAGATGCTATTTAAACATAATATAAACCTGAAAACCTGTTTAATTTCAATTTCCTCTCTTACACCCTTACTACATAGAGAAGTTCAGTCTGAGAGAGATCCATATCCCGTCTGTAACATGAAGGATCTTTTCCAGTCTGGCCAATTTGGAAACAAGCTTTCTGGGTAGTTTTAAAACTAATCAGCTATGATTGTATAGCTGGTGGGTTAGTCTATTGGGATAAAAGAAAGAGCCACTACATGTGTCAAAGCCTTGAGTGAGGATGGACATTGAGCAGAACAGAAAAATATGTCCAAACTCTGCAATTACACCTCTCAAGAGACGGGATACTTGAGTATCTGAGCATGTTGTATTTGTAGAAGTCACAGCAGATTGCATCGCATTATTCTTTAAGGTTAACAGTGTAATATCATGCGAGGATCTCACGGTGCATTCAATCTGGCCTCCACAACAGGAACTTGCTTTGAAGCAAAGCACATACATAAGGTAGACAGAGATATTAAGCTCTCCATTTCAGCTATTGAAATGGCCAGTTCATGTAATTACTCTATCACGGCTGTAAGAGACCCTCCCCCATATCACCTTAACGTTAACCCCCATCCTCACACCCCACATGAGCAGAGCCCTCCATGAAAGCACCCCAAATGGGGCAGCACAAAGTCTATGTGGCAGCCATTTGGGAAGAGAGTCGTTCACTGTGATGGATGCATAAGAAAGCAACACGTTGTCCCAGCAAGGTGCCGCGGAGCTGCGCTCTATTTCAGCCACCTTTTAACCACCATGTCGCAGTGTGAAATGATTCATTTGCGTTGGCAGACGGCCATACATCCATGGCGAGGGAGAAATCCCTGTTCTAAATCTCACACCCTCTGTTACATGTTTATGCAGCTGGATTGTTTTATTGGGCCAATTAAGTGAAGTTGTGATAATTGAGCATAAGTATCAGGGTGGGGAACAGGGGCAGTCCAGCTGTCAACTGCTGGGCTCCACGAAATCCTCTCTTTACACCTGTGCTCTTTAAATATTACAGCTGTGTGATAAAAAACAATAAGGAGGAATTACCAGAAGAGAACACAAATGTTGTTTTTGAGTCATAAATGGTATAATCTGTGCTTTCAGTTCTGTGCTCTTTGAAGACCCCCTACACTGCCAGGGAAGGTAATTTCGCATTCAGGGGCATGAAAGCATCAGCTCATTTCCTGCACGTCTCCTCCTGATCATATCCCAGCAAACCCCATGACTCACCCGGCAAAGGACGCAAACGTGATGTTTGTTTGGAGCTCGGCAGGCCAAGGGATCTCCCAGCGGAGCGCAGAAAACTCACACAGCTGCCTGAGAGCCCACTAATTGTGCTTTCCGTCCCCCCGCGATAGCAACCGTAGCTGTTTTGAGCATTTCCACACCCTGTCACAGAGAAGATCATCGTGAATTTAATCTTAGTGAGGAAAAAAAAGAATAATATATCAATCAACACATGAAAACTGAAAAATTTTAACTGTGATGCAAAACTATCAAGGGTGACACATTAAAACTCACCCTCATGTTGCTATTAACCTGTATGACAACATTTACCTTCATGAAGATTTATGGCATCCCCAATGTTCTTTAAACTAAGTGTGTTTGCATGTTTAAACAATATTTGGTCTTTCTAAAATGACTCGAAAAAACATTCCAGTCTGAAATCATACCAGCCCAGTATTTGTGAAATCACCACAATGCGATTGTAGTAGCTCCAAAAAACAGAGGCATTTAAAACAAATATTTCATTGTAGGCAGTTGTATGAAGGATGTAGCTCGATTGCTTATAGTCTATAAGCTTGAGCACTGAAACACGTTCAAACCAAGAGGCTGAGCTCACTGCTGGCAGCTTTCCTCGGATCCTCTCACTGATAGCTGGGATGGTGATTTCCTGTGATGAAGCTGGACAATGTTTGGTGGAAAATTGAGAATACCTGCGATTCTGTAACACGAAATTCCTGCAAACATTAAAATGGCCTGAATTCCAGTTGGTTCCTCAATATCTCCTGGCGATGGTTTGCTCAGGCTTGAAGAAGTTCCACACACCACAGGATATAAACCTCCTGTTGCATGTCTCAACAGCCAAGAGCACATCCATCAAACTTACGCAAGCAAGACAGTGGTATTAAAACCTCCCCTCTTCCAGCAGATCGTCCTTGGGATTTGAGCTGAAATGATTTCATATGAATGTTATGGCACAATCCTGGCAGAAAGAGCATCAGATTCTACTACTAAACAGTTTATATTTTCAGCTCTTATGATTCACAGCTGTGCTGTCTGTACCATTCGCCTCGACGTACAGCTGCGGGATGACAAAGCTGAGGAAATTGGATTTGACAGTGTTTTTCATTCTTTCATCCCCAAAATAACATTACCCACGATTTCCCATCTCTGACAATGTGATGATAATGGATGAGGGCAAAAGCTAAGTTTACAATAGGGGATCTTCATTTGAAGAAGGGGGCCAAGAGCAGAGATAGAGCAGGAAAACAAACGTTGAAGTGCTGATATGTAGAGCAGTGAGTGATAGAACATCTTTGCTGTTCATCCATTGATGGAAAAGACCGTCGACTGAGAGTCGGATCTCTTGCTTTTGCCAACAATGATATAAACATTTTGAGCATGCAGAACCTATGTATTGATTTCCCAAGTATAAAAGAACTCATGAAGGGCTCAGTGTAATTCAGATGTTTTGTTAAATAAACAAGGAAATGCTAATAGGTTGAAGAAACAAATTTGCTCCTTCACGTGGTCTTCCTGAATACAAGATCTGTGTTTATTACCATACAATAAAAGTTAATGGGGTTAATGTGTTTCATTTACATGTAAACCATCCCTTTAAACTGAGCTTTTTATATAGAAATGGCAGGTTTAAAAATAACATATATATGAATGATGACTAGACCTAGTCTGAAAGTTTAAAGAAATGCAAAACCTTTTGTGTTTCTGTTTCGAATCTGACATACAGAAATTTGTACTTTATGTATACTTCTTCATATTTATTACATTTAATGGCTAAGGGCTCCATTATTTGTCATTAATTCCTCTTCATTTATTCACTTACTCTTCCTGTAACTCAAATTCAAATTCTGACTTAACTTCCTATCCAAACTTCCAAATCCCAATCCATGAGTTGAAAGGAAACCAATTCTTCTGCTCCAAATTTTCCCCAACCCTGCAGTCGATGTAACAAAGGATATCTTTGAGAATTTGGATATCTAAAAGTAAAAAACGGATATAAATCTATTAACATTTCTGAAACAGGCTTCCATGAGGAAGTGATCACAACTGAGGGAATACAAACAAAATTTAGTATGATCTAATAGACTCTGATCAAGCCAGTGGGGTGAAAGCGATACTCTGAATAATCAACCAAGTATCACTCATAATGCCTGATACTGCAGAACGAAAGAGAATCGCATCTGTTAATCAAAACAGACGGTCAACATAACCAGGAAATTGAGTGTATTTTCAATGGCAGCTCCACAAAGGATAGCAAGTCCAAGCAAAACAGTATGCCCTACTTTGCATGAAACTTTACTTTTTTTGCACTCGATCCATCCAGCCTCCAGCTGTTGTGTGTCCGTACCGCAGCCATTGTGCACCAACCATCTATACTTTAAGTTTTGGATGCTGAAGGAACTGAGGCTTATAAAGTAACAGCTAGTGCACTGACTAGCCTCCTAGGGGATAAAGACGGCTTCATTTGAATGAAAATAGTCTCCCTGTCCCCTGAGATAAGACTGAATCAACATGGGGTCTGACAATTCAGAATGGCTTTCAGCGCATAATGTGAAGGATAAAGTCTCTTTGCTTTCCTTTCTTGGCTAAATGCATTTGAGGTGCATCAGACAGGGTGTTCGGGGAGCTTCAGCCTTGGACGCTGCCAAAGACCTAAAGCATATCTGCTACTTTGCACAGCAATTATCCAGGTTTTCGCTTTTCCTCCCGGGGTCTCCAAGAGACTGGTTTTGCACCGTCCACACGCATTACTTCTCGCGCTGATTGAAGACCGATCCTGTCACCCCGTGTTTTCCAGGCTTTCAGGCCACCCAGTACGGACGAACCTCACGCATGTCATCCCTCTGTGTGGTCCTCTCAAAAGAGAAACAGATAGACACAGAGGAAACTCAAAGCAAGTGCCAACGGAGAAAGAGATGTTTCAAAATCTGACAGTGTCATTTCTGGGAAAGGAAGGAAGAGAGGGAAAGGAAAGAAGGAGGCGGCGGCGGGGGGAGCCCAGTAAAACAAGCAAAGAGTCTGAGCTGATTGTGAGTGTGGGACTCTTGCCATGCGATGAGAGCAGGAGACTGGAGGGAGGGTGTGTGCGTGTGTGCATGGAGGGAGAGAGAAATGAGAAGAATCTCCAGACTTCAGTAAAACATGCGCTATTCTAAATGCACTAAACGCTGAAAGAGAGCCACAAAGGATTAATTCACATGAAAGCGCCTGCAGTTTATACACAGCTCTGCTTAAAGAGATGAGAAAACAGTTATTTCAGTCCACGGGGCATCCAACTGCTTTGAATGATCATTAGGGGCTAGTTAGCAGCCTTTACCATCCCAGTCTCATCCAAGAGACGGAGTCACCTTTCATTATAAAAGCCCTGAAACGAGGGCAGTAAACACAACAATTAAAAAAAATGCTCCGTGTAAATCTATCTCTCAGCACAAAAAAAAAATTCAAACACAACCCTTTCCTTTCTCTAATGGGTTTTATTTGTGGTTTGCTGGATTAAAAGGCCTGTTTCCGGCCCACATGTTGGAGATGCCGGTCGCCCCCGAAGGTGTTTAGTGCGAGCGAGCCGTGTAGCGCAGAGGCACGGGCAGCTGGGAGAGATTAATAAAGAGAGGGAAGGCTCGTAAATACTGCTGCCCTGCAGTGATGAATGCCTCTGCAGTACATAGACAGCAGGATGGGAGATAAGGGGAGAAAAGACAAACACTCTGCTTCGGTCCGGGACATGTTGCACCCAGTCACGCCTTAACCTAAAAGAGCGCTTGGACCAAAGGTCTCCAAACACTAGAGGACGGCATACCGAGGCGTGACTAGACAAAAATTATGGAAGGGTTAACTTTCTGGTCAATCTCAATCTTTGGGGTTCATTTGCTCAATCTGATGGAAATTCATGGTGGTACAACAAAAGAATAAAATTATTAAAAGAAGAAGAAAGGATATTTGCATGCTTTCAATTACCCGTCTAGAAGACAAAATGACAAGTGTATCAACTGATTATGAGGAATAAACTAGGAGAACTATTCCTGTCTAAAGTACATTTTACCAATTACAAAGAACTCAGATGTTGATTGTAAGATGTTCTTTAAACCCACTACAATAGCACCCAGTACTTCAGACACTTGATTCGTTTCTAATGTGCTGATAGGGTGCTCAAGATTTTTTTATTATCATTTTTATTGTTGAAAATATTGTTGCTTAATATTTCTGTGTGTGTTTCATGAGTGGCACAGAAATGAGACGATTCCATTTTAAAGAGCTGATTCAGCAACTGTTCATAGTGACAAACAGGAGCCAATGATGTACAAAACACGAGGAATTAACAAAAAAAATAATCCTACTATGCAATACACTGAAAATGATCTCGGAGTGATGTATTTGCAGCCAAGCAGATGGAAGTTATTTATTGATATGCAAACAAGTGAACCAAGTCTTGTTTTACCAGAGAAGAGGAATGCTGTGGTTATGAAGAGGGTGAAAAAGAGCAGAAAACAGTGAAATTTGGATAGCAGGAGAGGAAGAGAGCGTTTAGCTTGAGGTTTGTGGATGAAATTTTCCTTTTGTGATGAGACAACGAAGAAAAAGCTATCTTATACGTGCACTTGACAATCAAGATTATAAAACACGCCGCAGTTTAGGAACATTTAAAACAACTGATAATACACCTGAACGCCACAGCAGAATAAAACCCCAAGCGTTCTACACTAAGAATAAAATCTATTAGTCCAATGATTCAGAAAGGATCCAAACAGCCTCTGAGAGTATCACACGGTTTAATATAAAGTGCTTCAAAAGGGAATAATGAATCATCATCTCTTCTTCTAGTCTTTTGAAATGTTACTTTAAATGGATACTACACTCAAAATGAAAAGTCTGTCATCATTTACCTTCATGTTTTTTCAAACCTATAAGACTCTAGCAGAAGATTGTCCATACAAAGCAAGTAAATGGCGTACAATGTTGTTTTAGACCCCCTTAACAAATTTTTGTATGGACTAGTAATATATAATTATTGAAAAAGCGGGCCAGCCTAACACCAGATAATAAAACTGCCAAATGACAAAAAAAGTAAACCAGAATAAATGAACATAGCATACATAACTGTTTGACTAAATCAGAGCGATCAGTTTATTCCAGCAACAGTTAACTTTCATTCGGCAAAGAAAGTATGCTCTTGGCACTGAGTTGTCCAGTTCTGATGATGTCACTCGGACCTCTGTGACCCAGAGCTGGGTGTATCGGCTATGGTTGCGCAGGAAAGCCTTTCTCTCACTGCGGGATGTGTTTTTCTGGGCAGACTGCGAGGAGTCGCTTTAACAGTGGGCGATTATTAGTTAACAAAGCTCTGCACTGGACACACACTCCTCACCAACACACATATACATGCACTCCTGAGAGAGAAAGGTGTTAAGACTGTTCAGTAATGTGCATGTGCTTCGGCCCCAATCGCAACAGACAAACAGGGGTGAAATATTCACACGTCATATCACAGGAATCAGTGTGTGCAATGGAAAATATAAAGAAATAATCATATTGAGCAATGCCTATGTTTACAAAATGGCATCCACTACCACACCCAAGGGAGGCGAGAGCGAGGGGCGAGGTTATAGTTAACAATGACATAGAATCGTATGTTGAGTAACAATATTTGGGGGGGGAGAGAGAGAGAGAGAGAGAGAGAGACGAGGGAAAGTTAGGTAGAGAGAAACTCAAGCCATTTCAGGGGGGCTCGTTTAAGCTATGGTGACCAAACAATTGCTTTATAGCCTTGGTGAGAAGCCAAAGCATTTTGTTCTGGCACGAAGCTCCTCAGATGTTCTTTCATATGGCCTGGCAAGATTAAGGTAAAAGAATAAGCTTGGCTACGATTCAGCAGAGCCACCTCCTTCGAGAGCTCCCCTATGCACCCTCAGTGATATGTGGCTGAACAGGGACAGCGCATTAGCTTAATGGGCGGACAAATGACTCCTCCGTCGTCATAGCCGTGCGCCTGGACCGTTAATCAAAAGGTTTCATCACTTCGCTTCAATGCGCTCAAGCTGACACGCCGCCACTCTCAACAGCCGAATGGATCATTTCAATTAAAGCCAAAAATACCAGTAATGACTCAAACGGTGATTAAGTAAAGATGTGTTTACGGCTTAAACTGTTCCATACATCAGATGAGTATGGGTAGAGTGCAGATGTTAGAAATGCCGATTTGCTCTGCTGAGATCTTTCTAATGGCATCATTTCCTGTCTCAGGACCTCAGAGCTATTATTTTAAATGCATATATAGTTTGCTCTGGTTCTCAGTTTCTGTTTGTGCCTCTATATTAGCCCCAACAAGCATGTTTACCTGGACCTTTTTCCCCAACTCTTACGAAAAAGCAGCTTCACTTCTGCGCACTTTACTTAAAAAGCTTATGTTTACATTCAAACTGAATATTTTAGATATTTAACTGCATGTAAACTGCACTGAAATGAAAATAGCATTTTTAGTTTATTGAAGTAGGGGTAACATTTACAGTAAATCAATTATAATCAGAGCATATCTGCGCATGCAAATACTGTAATAGCTCTCCTGAGGCCAGCATGCATAATTCAACAAATATATTGCACATGATTACTCCCTAGCACAAACTTTGGTCCTTATTGTCTCTATAATCACAAAAACGAGCTTGAATGGGTTGCAGGTGTCAGCACTAACAGTCACATAGGACCTCAAGTTCAATCACAGCTGCTTGCTTCCTTTTGCCAGTTCCTGCTTAGCTTTTAAAAGATTCTCCTAAGCCCATCATTCACTTTTTCCTACATGTCATTTCTGTGTATATGTTAAAAGAATGGGAAACCAGATGACCTGTTGAGAGTCTGAGGTGTTTAACCGTTATAATGTATTTGATCATCAGCTCAAGCTGAGCCAATAATGGCCTAAGTATGTCTCTGAAATCAATAAGGTTTGCTCTAGAGACGAGAAGCAAGAGATAAATCATGTTGTCCTGTGCAGAAAGTCATTAATATGTTAAATATATGACAGATTGATGTCATAACTTTCATAAAACAAAATGAAGTGCAGTATAATTTTTCAGTAACACTTTACAGCAGGGTTAAATTCAGAAGCATTCAATTATTTTGCCGCATTTATTCAACAAGGTTAATGTGGATTTATAAATACACTATTGATAATTGTTAATTAAGGTTCATTTACAAGGAATGATGAACAGTCAGTCTGTCGTTATTGCAGAATGTAGTCCAACAAGAGTTAGATACATATAACTGTAATACAAATATAAATATATAAGGCCTAGAAACCTATATTCTTTACAATGCACAAAATATAACAAACGCTGCAATATTTCACTATTTAACCTAAATTATTAAATGTGTAAAAGTATTGTGCATTGTAAGTTCTCATGTTAGTGAACTCAACCTTATTACTAAGTCTTATGATCTATTCTAAAATACTTTAGAAGCGGTTGTACTGAAGAAATCAGGAGGAAAGTAAGTGGGAAAACAAGCTGGAGCTGTCAAAGCTTGAACTGAAAGCACAAGATAAGCATAGACAGTTGTGACACTGAGAAGAGCCTTTGCCGTGAGGTGCTTTTATACAGTCTGTCTGGGTATCACATGTTTGTGATTATTTCTGGGAAGTAATGAGGAGAAAAAAGGAGAGAATACGAGAGAGGGGGTATTTTAAGCAGATGATGAATATAACATCAATGGGAACTGTATCATCTTTGTGAAATGACTATCTGCGGAACATTCACGCAACCCTGTCAAAATATGAGTGAGGCACCGTGCAGGAGCTTTTGAAAAAGATGCTCTCGAGGGAACAAAGCATTATTAATGTTCAAAGAGTGTCCTGCAACTAATGAATGTCCAGGATTATGTTTGGCCATTAAAGGTACTTCAAGAATTGTCTGTGGTGACATATTTCTCTTCCTGAAGAGGGTAAAAAGAAAAGGAAAAAAAACCCCTCCCTTTAAGTCCTGCAGAGCAAGTCACTTCGTGTGTCATCGCTCTTCCTGCCTCTGAAATTCACAATGCTTATCAAAGCATGATGAGACATGAGATCAGCAGGGGGCGTCAAATGACCTGTCACTTTCACAGGGTTCCTCCCTCTCCCGAAGATCCACACAGAACGAATCTGATATTGAACAGGGCACCGTTCATGTGAGCGACCCCATCTGTCCGTGAAGAGGTCCCATGCTGCACGTGAAATCTGATGACAGGAAACAAAGGAAAAGGAAAGAAAAAAGAACGAAGGGCAAAATAAATTTTCAATGGTAGAGAAGCAAGAGGCAGATAAGGAAAGGTTCCTCTGTCTCTTGCTCTGCTTTGTATTACTCTAAACTGTGACACCTGTTAAAGACAGCATTACCAACTCGAGGCGATGAGCGATTGCCAATTCGTGATACATTTCAGCAATTGTCACGGTCCTGTGCGCAATTATGTTTTGTTTAACATTGGCACCGAACAGAAAAGCACAGGAAGACAAACATCCCGCTGAAATGCAGTTAAAGCGCCCGATAAACTCCACGCCCACTGAATCACTCCTCAGGCCATAACAAGGAGGTGTTTCTCCGCATTCCCCTCATTTGAATTCTGGCTAGAAACAGGCCACTTGAGGTCAAAGGTGATGATATTGACTAAAACAGGGAAGTAGTCAATTAAAAGCAAATTAAATCATGAATTAATACAGTCAGGTTTCCACAGCTTAAGATCATTATGGGCTTCGAAAAATACGTTAGCCTTTTGAGGAGATGAAGCTCCGGTTTTCATGACAGAGGGATTGTGGGGAGAATGCTTATGTAAATAAACAAATTAGGAGGTGCACAAACAGACACACACACATCAACTTGTAGTCTATTAAGCCAGGCTGCAGACTAGCAAAGTCAATATGGAGCTCCAATCAGAAACACCAGGGCTCCCAGCACTCAAGGTTGTCTTGGCACGAGGACAACATTATAGCACATAAACAAGGCTACGGGTCCATATCAAGGCCCTGTAATTGTTATGAGCTGGGCTGAGAAGAACTGCCTTGTTTTTACTGCACGCTTTTTACTTCTGTTGTACAACCAAGAGCCTGGTGAGCAAATCTTTACAAGTCGTGCCGGAGTCGTATAATAAAAGAATCTGGCCATTGGGAAATAAATAAATAAATAAATCTAGAACAAAACGACACAATCCAGACCTAGTCCGGCCCAAAATACGTTTTTCAGCCTCGACCGTTTGCCTCTTCTGCACCTGCAACACTGTAAAAGTAGGCAATGACAATATTTGACATGTCGCCGATTGTATTTCATGACCCTTTAAATGAAGTTAGCACTCTCCATTTGTAACGTCTGGCAGTATTCCCTGAGTAGCTGCTAATTCACACTCCTGGTGCTTGTCAGTTGGTGCATTCAGAAATGAGAAAGCATGATTTCACTTGAATAGCATGGAAATAATTAAAAACAGCATTACACTGCATTCATCGACAGTCAGCTTGAGACTGACCTCATGTACACATGTACACAGACAGAGAGGCTCATTGCTTGGAGATGGTACTCGGATGCCTGGTAACGCAAATTGATTTTCCTCGGCTTCCTACAGAACCAGAAACTCGCACAATATGCGAGTACGTCTATGCAAAATCCCACCCATGAGATGCAATAAACAGCAGAAGAAACTGTACCGAGTAACTCTACGCTCGCTGTACCGCTGATGGATGGAAAAGGGAATGGAGGCTTTGAGTAATACAGGCGGGGGAAGAAAAAAAAAAGTTGGACAAAAGCACATTGTTGTTGTTACATTAATCTGGATACAAGAATGGGAATTTTCCTCCTCATTATGATCACACGCTGCTGGGCAAGCGGCTCCATTTTCTTCCCCCACCGTGCCCTGGCAGCTCGAAGCATCCCTGCTGAGGCGGCTTCCTCACCGTGATGAGTTTTTGACAGGCTTTACAGCCGTGCCAGGCCAGACAGTGGCTGAGCAGAATGCTGGCAGTTTTTTGGCGGTTATTAATCTCCCCATCTCCCTTGCTCCGTGCTTTTGAGACAGACCAGCTAACTCATAATTGTTATGCAAACCTCTTAGAGCAACAGTTTGTTTAAGCACATGTGGACTATTATTTGAATCGATACAATTTCCCCCCAGATCTGCTACAGTTCTGGAGGATCGTCTAGTGAACAAACATTATCTTCTGCAGGTGTAAAACCCACTCTGGCAGATATTATATAGTTATTAGAGCACTGAGCTAAACACACAGCTACAATTCCAGCATATGTGCGTATCAAATTACCCATTACACTTTAAAGATGACTTAGCTGTTGAAAAGAATTGCAAAAAGCTGAAGCCACTAATGGCAACAAAATGATGCTCAATCATCTCAGTGAGCTCACATCAGTAAATTGTTGAGAATAATTGCTTTAAAAACCTCTTCAGACAAAAAAAATGAAAACTAAATATGAATGCTCTCCGTCTAAATGAGTTTGTTCAGCATGGAAACAAAAGCATTGCTGCCATCTTCTGTCTGTTTAAGGAAACTACTTAAGCTTGTCTTTGTGGGTGCACACTGCAAAACCCTAATATACAGAATACAAAGTGAAAATTCTCTTATATAATCATCTTCATTTTGTTCCAACTTCCAAACCTGTTGGACTTTCTTCTGCTGAAGCAGCGCAACACAACATATTAAAACAGATTTCATTTTTATTTTAGGAAAGTGCATGCATAACAGGTGAAGCATTACTATTTAAACTTCATTTAATCTGTTTGAATCATGGTGTTTAATTTTCAATCAGTAACTACCTTAAGAGTGCTATTTAAAAAATAAAGTGTGACAATATGGTAAGAACTAAATACCATGATTTACTGCAAATACTATGGCATTACCATCTGAAACAATCTTGGTACCACCACAGTATTTTTTGTCAGGATTGTTAGTAAAGTCAAGTAATAAAAAGACCAGAGAAAAGCCTTCTCATTCCTCTTTTTGTGCGTTTAGATATTCCTGTCATTGCACTTATTCACAGACTTGAGGGAGCAGATGTGGATATCATCCAAAAACGTCCTCATTTACAACCTTTTCATTTATTCCACACATCTCTACTGAGGTTTCTCATTAAAGCACTGATACACTCTCTCCTTCCTGCATTATCAACCACTGTATCATAACCACACTCAAACCAAAGACTTGAAAGCAAATGTATTGATTAAAAACACAGAATCATTGTCATTGTCTTAGTCTATATCCGGCAGTAAAAATAGGATGACTTCTTGTGAAGTTCATTGGTTTGCAACTAAGTGCTGTATAATTCTTGCTATCAAAACCAGATAGATTTGAACTAAAGAACTATGACATGGCTGAATGTAATTTAATCTAAATTAAAACCTTAGTTCTCAATGAGGGGGCCCTCAACAAACTTTCATGTTCAACTTAAAGAGATAATTCACCCAAAAATGTGAAAACAAAGATTCATTACTCACCCTCATGTCATTCCAAACCTGTAAGACCTATGTTTATCTATGGAGCACAAATTAAGCTATTTTTGATGAGTTCGGAGAGCTCTCTGACCTTTGTGAAGTTTCTGGACCTTGATTGTGTTATTTCACATTGTTGTCTATGGAGGGTCAGAAAGCCCTCAGAATTCACCAGAAATAACCTAATTTGTGTTCCGAAGATGAACAGGTTGAGAACGACATAAGGGTGAGTAATCACTGACCAAATTTTCATTTTTGGGTGAACTTGAATATCTGATTAAATAAAAGGGCCTGCATTAGGGTATGTGACCTGCTCAGAGTCTCAATAGAGCTCTGATTTACTGTGAAACTAGATCTAGAGTAGACATAGAAAAAGACTAGGAAGAGGAACAAACAGAGATTTATGTCTCAAAAAAAGAAAAATGAATCAAAATGCCTTTAACCAGATAAAATAGCAAGAGAAATGCATTCTTCCAACTTTATTCTACCCTGCCTAATTAGTTCATGTTCTCTGCTGCACTACAATGTGTTTTCATTGGCAAAAACCGTATCCTTTCATCCTGTTCACAGCTCAAAAATATTGCCCATTCTCTGAGGGCATGATTTCACACTTGCGGTAGATGAAAACCACTTGCAGATGACTCCACGAGACGTTTATTGATCCGAGACGTTGGGTGTGGGGGCATGTGGAAAGCAAAAAACTACTTAAAGACACAGTCGGGACGCATGCTTGAGACCAAGTCAAGCATATCCATGTGCTCATGAGCGGATCAGATCAGCACAGGAATCTAGTGTCTAATTGATAACAGTCTTTTTTCCTCTGTATGCAAGGTAGACTTAATTAATACCACATAGAGAGGAGATTCTTTCTGGACAAGACTGACATATTTATCACGAGACGTCTGGATAAGGCACTCTGGAGTTCGTCACACACGGTGTCTAAACACTAACCTGCCAGATGTATTAGGATCTCTTTTTCTGAGGCAGCAGTTTCCATCAACGGGGAGAAGCAATTACTAGAGGTTATCACAGGTCATCAACTGCAGAGTGGCACAGATCGGGATTTCCTCCATCTTCAAGCTTTCTTTTCTCCACTTAAATATAAAGATTCCTGAGTAATATGTAAAGAAAATACGTGGTTCACATCCTGAGAGGTAAAACGAGTGAATTTGGGAAATTGCATGTACCATATGTCATGTCTGTTGCCATCCCAGAATGCACTGCCACTTCATGCAGTAACATGATCTAAATAAAATCCAGATGTACTCCTCCAATTGGTCTAATTCCTTCAAGCCTCGATACTTCACATTACATATATTAATCATCTGAGGCATGTCACAGATTTCTGCACTGATAACAACATCCCTCCCTTCAAACGACAGCTGACTCATTCCAATCAAACCAGTGGGGCGCTTATCAAAACAATGCTGCAAAAAGGGAGGGAGACAGACATTTCCCGGGCTGTTGCACTCAAGTGACAAAACATTAAGTGTTTCCACCTTTAGTTTATAAAACTGTGGTTTCTGTTATCTGATTCAAAGAACCAATCACAAACGTTAGAGGTCAATTCAGAGGGTTTTTTAAATAAACACTAAGAAAGGTCATACAAAAATATTCTATTACCATCTTCAGAATAACACACGATCTACACCCTTGAAGTTATGGCTGATATTATTCTACACAAAACAACAGGTGTGGACCTGTCGAGGTATCAGGTATCATTTTTGGCATTAGCTTGCCAAGATAATCTGTTACTGTTGGACAGGAATATTTCCACATGCAAAAACGGTCAGTTTTCACACAACATCTCTTCACTTGATTCAACCTGCCGCTATTTATCTGTAATGGCAGAATCTAAGACATGGTCAGCGCAGTTCATGAAGAGCCCTTCTCTTGTCCTTAGGCTGAAAGCCTCTCTCCAGGGTCCTGAAGCATAAGCTCTAGGCCTAGAGTTGGTCCAGGGCAGAGGGCCAAACATATCCACAAGCCAGTGCCCTCTCTGTAGGGCCCCACAATCAGTCCTCCTCTGAGGAGAGCTGGGCCCCATTGTCATGCACCTCCCTGTAGGCTGCCAGTGGGCCTCCTTCTGGGTTGTAACTCTCCATCTTCAAACTCAGGCCATCTGCCAGCTTCTGGGCAGCTTGTTTGGCCTGCAACTCCTGAAATAAACAGTACACACAATAACATGAATGTACTACTTCCTGAATACAGAACAAAGCAGAAAGACCCACACACAAGTGACAAACATGCATATGTTTTATACTCTCTGCTGGGTGTGTTCAACAGTGTTGGGAGTAACGCGTTACAAAGGTAATGCATTACAGTAATAAATAACTTTTTGCTGTAACGCAGTAGTGTAA
>JAUMHQ010000296.1:1717514-1737454 GCA_032361165.1 Enteromius paludinosus | reverse complement strand
ACCTACATCTTGGATGCCCTGGGGGTAAGCTAATAAACATCAAATTTTCATTTTTGGGTGAACTATCCCTTTAAGATAAAAAATGCATTTAAATATACGACTTAAATACTTCTACCTAATTTATTAAGTAGATTTTCATATTTCATCAAGACAATCTACTTACTTCAAATCTTTTTTTTTCTATTCTGATTTAGAAAAAAAAGACTTATTAAAAATGTATTTTAAAAAAAAGCAAAATAAAAGGCATGTCTTTTAACCAACAAGTGGAAAAAACGAAATTATAAAATGTTTATTCAAGAAAAAGGTGTACAGACCTTCATGACTTTGTAAAGGTCAAAAGGTGTTATAAAATATTGCATAACTTCATTTTGCCTTTATATTATATATTTTTTAACTTGAAAGTCAACATGAATACCCTAGTTTTTTTCCCATACTTTATCAAGGATACAGATTAATATCATTAAACATGATAAAAAAAAGTCTCACAATGTAAGCACAGATGGGACTGAAGGCGTACGTTCCACACACATACAGGTGTGTGCTGTTCAGACGCAGTAAAATCTTGATGTAGTTGAAACAATCAGTCTGAAACACATAACAGACAGGTTATTTTTTGCTTGTTGTTAATATATTGTTTCATTGTTATATTACAAATACCCACGTACCTGAGGGTCCTTTCCCTTGAATATACACTCCTTCCTCTTCAAGTCAGGGGTGCTCCACGTGAGCTGCAAAAGATTCAAAACAACGCTGAGTAACATCAAAATGCACTCCTACACACGACTACAAACATCCTCGCACACACTTACAGTTCTCTGCAGATACGTCTCGCTGATGTTGTCCAGGCTGAGAGAGAATATGTTCTCCCTGGCTCCCACGTAGATCTTGTTTTCATCTGGGCTCAGCAGTAGGGTTGAATAGTTAGACACACCATCCACAGAGAACTCTCTCACCGATCGTCCCTCAGCATCTGAACACACACACACGCAAAAATATGACTTCAAATTCACAGCTTTAATTCACTTATCTGTTATCTGACAAAGCTTTAGATTTCACACGTGTATACTTCGCTAACAGGCCACATCAGTGCATTCAAAATTCTTCCTCATAAGGAATGCACCTTCAAAACCATAAACCCCTGGCACGCAAACCAACCCTTTAAAATGAAGTTGGTTCACGTGTCCAGAAGGTTTTCCTAGCAGGGCACAGAGGTCACTAACGTCAGTGTTTACTCATATAAAACCCTTTACGAGCCGTTTTGTTCTAAGTACAACCATTACATCTGCATTTTCAAGCACAAATGATTAATGAGTATGGCTGTTACTCTGATACAGTACACCAGCCAGGGTTGGCAAATGGTTCTAATAGCTCTTGTAAATGTTTACAATCAAGGATTAAACTCTCCTGTGTGTTTGGCTAAGATGAGTGAACGCAACATTTGGAACAATCTCGTAATGGGTCTTTCGGGAATACGAAACATCATGGCAGTTCAAGTAGCTCTAAAATTGAGCTAAATTACTTCGGATGACTGGGAGTCTGAGGGAATCTGGGCCAGAAGAGCTTCTCCTACAGAATACAGTGCTCATTACTGCATAATGTCTTTTCATTTTTATTTATTTACTTATTTTTAACATTTCTGGCACAGTCACGATAATGCGTTTCAACAAGTAAATATTTTCAACAAAACATTAATGATAAAAAGGAAAATTTTTTAAACAAACCAGCATATTAGAATGACTTCTGAAGTAAAAATTCAGCTTTACCATCACAGGAATAAATTAGATTTTAAATATTTAACAGAAAACAGTTATGTTGAATTGTAATATTTAACACCATAAAAAAAATGTTAACTGTATTTTCTATCAAATAAATGCAGCCTTGGTGAAAACATAATGGAATAAGCACGAGTGTGAATGAAGCTCTAGGTGGGACTATTATATTAGTATGTAAATTGTGAATAGCTTTAAATAAGAAAGCATCTGTCAACTGATCCATGCACTCACTGTATGTGAAACTGATGCGTGCTGTGACATCATCTTCACTCGCCATGGTTGCTTGTAAGACTCCAGCCAAAAGAATCCATATGGTGCAAAACAAGGTTTCCATGGATACTTTCCACTGGTCTTTACATTTGGTTGCCATGGTTTCTGCTTTGCAGTCGAAGATGGTTATATTCCAGGTATCTTTGGTATGTTATGTTTACACCCCGTCGTTGATTCTTACTGGGATTCTTAAGGTCACTGAGACCTTGCCATGTTTCAATTATGTCCTCAAAGAAGCCAAAGGTGAAGAGATATCAGATCCTTGTGGGCAAACAAACACACACATTCCTTCTTTTAGGGACTATCTGCGTAGCAAACTCCAATAAGATGCCTTGGAATCTGCAGAGAGAGAGAGAAACTAAGTCACATGATCAGACAGAAACTAATGCACCAAATGATGCAGCTTCAGTGTTTTTCTGGGAAAGAGGCTGAATCTCATGTCCTCCTCTGCATGACATTATCCAAACAGAATTTGGAAATCCAACAACCCCTCCCTTTTGGCCTGATCAGTTTTTAAGTGTGGTATGTCCTGAAAACAGGACGGCTGAGTAGTCTCTGTAGCCTCAAACACAACACACAAATAAATTACTAAATGCCATACTGATTACACTCCATTTCTATTATCTATAAGATTTGCATTTTTTTTTTTTTTTTAGTTTTCCTTTTGGAGCAAATTAGATCAGCATTCAATAGACTGACACAAAATAAACTGTCAGCTAGATCAGGTGACTATTTTGTCTTAAAGCAAACAATTTAGGCTATTAAATAGTCAAAGTTAAGAAATATACAAATACAGATGTATTCATCTACCATGGAGGCAACAGAGCTTCAACTTTAAGTACAAGTTGTACACAAACACGCATGCAGTCTGCCTGTGCTTCTGTTAAGACTCAAGAGTCAGAACTGGAAGTCAGCCACTTCTAAATGATTAAAGACTGCGGTAAAAATAAATACGTTGCTCACACTTACATGAACTTCAGTTACAGCCACCCAATCACATTATGCATACATACCATTTTTGCCAATGAATAACCCCCCTTTTATATTGAAATGATCTGATTGAGTGAATAATATAAAAGACGATGACATGAAATTAATAATATTACTTCCCAACCTGAGGATTTTGTACACAGGATTACAATTAGCTCATTCAAAAAGGTGATGCAACTCTTTTTAACCGAATTAAACAGTATGCAGTGTGAACAGATCTAAACATATGGCTAAATCTAAGGTTTAGCACCATGAGGGAATGTCTTCTCATTGTCACTGCATCGTAAACTACTAACATCTACAGAAGCCGTAGATACAGAGGTCAAACTTGTTATCTTTGACTTCAAAAAGATCTCTGATATATGCAATACAATTTACAAGCTGTCTAGCATCTTTCCCCTAGCGCTTTTATTATAAGGGTAGTACAACATTGGTCTGGTATCTTTTACTGCTTCCATTTGCAAGGCAAGTCCCTAGGGTAAAAGTTCAGTACAGGCATTTATATCAATAACTTCTACTGAAACTCCTGAAGGTCATCTACAAGTACAAACAACATTGGTACAAGCAGCAACAACCTGGCGCAGCTCAAGTTCTCAGACTGGTACAAAGCAAAGGATCCTATCCTGAGGTGTGACATGGTGAGAACAGTCTTCCTCTGACAAAGTAATAAGCCAAATGGAGAGAGGCTATCATTTGTTGACTTCCAGCTGACTCAAAACAGAAGAACTCGCACTATCTTTAAAATAGTATAAACATCAAACGGTTCTTTGATAGGACATACAAGGTATTCATTGTCTAGTCCTTATACTCTTTGATCCAAAACACAGATGCAATTCTAAACAGAGCAGAGTTTAAGTAAACAATAAAGGTCTGCTTTCATGTGCTCTCTTCACTCAGCCAAACTCTGAGACCAACTACAGTTGTTCCCTTTTTTTTAAACAAACATTAAGTCTTCTTTCCTTGATTGGAAATATTACAAAACTTTGTTATAAATCAGTAACTAAAATAATCTCTTGTAGAATAAAAAAAATGTTTCACACACTATTTTCAATAAAATTGTTATCTCTAGTGTTAATCATTATCAAGCCTCGGTCTAAAGCAAAAACAAAGTCCATCCAACACAATAAAGCAAGATATAATAGGTTTTCAGATTCCACTCATAATTAAAAGGATTCATATCAATCAGTAATGCTAATGAATGCACTATACCTGATGAAAGTATCTTTGGGTCATTTTACAGAATGAGTTCTGCAAAAGTGGGATATCCATTTCATGATCAAACTCTCTTTAAATAATCAGTAGCCAATCACATATAATTTTTTTTTTCATCCTGTAGTAGATGCTTTAATTTGCTTGGTCTCATCATAGTGGAAGTGATCGAGCTTCAGTATCAAAAATGATAACATTAGACCTAATTTGACAAAACATTTGTTATGAAGAGAATTGCTTTACTTTACATAGTGCTCACATGTGCTGTCCATGGCTGTAAACTGCCACTGCCCTCGTTTTACTGATGATCTGCTTGACTTGATTTAAATCTGCAGTGCAAACCAAAAGCAACGCCTATGCCAAAGACATAACGCAATAAAATTATGATGACGTTTCATTTACAGTTAAAAAGGGTGATAGCATCACAAAAAGCACAAGTCTTAAGAGTTCACCGTTTTTTTCAGTGCTCTGTTTTCGCACACTACGCCCAACTTCTCCGTTTATTCTCCCTCACACATACTTGTAGATGTCGACTTTGACTATGCGGTGAATGTGTGAGAGCACATAAGCACAATCCAGCACCACCTTGTTTATCTGAGCCCATTTCCACCCACCCCCAACTCACTCACCCACCCTCCACTACCACTACAAACACACGGTATATACAGTCTGGATCCTAGCACACCTTTAGTAACGTAACCGAAGCACTCGAGTTAAACGAACATTAATAATTGACTTTACATTAAAAAGTGATGTTTTGCAACAGGTGACTTTACGCACACGGCATTCAACAGATAAACGTGGTCAGTCCTACATCTCCTGCGAACAATACTGAATCCTCGATCGCACCTCTTGGTCAAGCCACTGCCCCTTTAACTTATTGTTTATATACGCAACTTACCTCTAAAGCGCTTAAAGCCATCACACCGCTTCCCGAAGTTACTGACTGCTGATGCGAGTCGTAAATCAGCTTTTAAATTTGTAATCCAGCATGGTTTCTCTCAGTCCCGGTTAACTGTATAAAATTCAGCCGCTGATTTCTTCGCTAATGGATCTGAGACACTCGACCCTCCTCCAACCATTCACTGGAGCCACACCTCTAACACACATCAAACCAGAGGTACTCTCTTTATCCTGAGGTCTGGCAGAGAAACACTATGTTTTATTCATGGTCACAATTGAAAGCAATGGGAAACTACAGTAAGAATTCCTCAGTTGGTAAAAAAAAGACCTACATTTTTTTTTCTTTCTGACAAGCACTTTCGGGTGACAAGACATTATAATCTAAGATGAATAAATACATATTTCCATTTACTGTAATTTAATGTAACATATTTCAATGAATCATTTAATTATATAAAATGTTTTCTTGTTAATTAAATTTTAATGACATGTAATGATTACATTTACAGATTAAACGAAACAATAACACTCACATTTGTTTTTGTGGCGTAATGGTTTTCATAGGCTAGGCTACTGTAGAAAATGTAAGTGCTATTGCCTTATACCAGCCCTATACCTAACCCCACACCTTACAGGAAATGTTTAGCATTTTTACTTTCGCAAATAAAAAATCATTCTGTGTGATTAGGTAATGTCCTCTATGTCCTCACCTTCTCCTTGTAGTACCTATGTCATACCAATGTAATTATACAAATGTGTGTGGTCATGTCATAAAAACATGCACGCACACACACATGTTGGTTTTTGTGATTTATGGGGACTCTCCATAGGCGTAATGTTTTTTTTACTGTACAAACTGTATGTGGTATTGTCCTACACTGACCCTACACCTAAACCTACCCCTTACAGGAAACTGTGTGCATTTTTAGATTGTCAAAAAAAACACCATTTAGTATGTTTTTAAAGCCTTTTGAATTACGGGGACACTGAAAATGTCCTCATAAATCACTTTCATATTGTAATACCTATGTCATAATACAAATTTGTGTCCTCATAAACCCGCACACACACACACACACGTGGGTATGTCTACTCAAAACTGTAGAACTGGTCACCATTGTTATCTTGAAAAAAAAGTTGTTGTTTTTTTACCAACACATGTAAATCCTTGTTTGTTTGCTGTTGTTGATTTTATCTAAATGGTTTAATGGTTCAATAGTTTAAAAATAGCACAGCCACTTTCTCATTTTCTGGGACTCTCACAGTTAGATAGTCTTTCAAATTGAGGAGAATAATTCACAGTGTAGCATTCAAAGGAAATTACAGGGGATTAGAGGTAGATCAGCAGCAAGGCCCAGAGCAGAGCTCAGGCATCCATGAAATCTCTAGTAAAGTCACGGCAGACTGGCATGAAATGCAGTTTAATACTTCTAATGAGCAGTTGTGCTCTTAGTCAGGAGTTGGTTATCAAAAGGATTTTTTTCCAGCCTCGGGTGGTAGTCTCTTCCATCGTCTTTTGACTGGTAATGGCATTCTTTTGATTCATTCACTCTGTTATTGTGTCCTGATTGAGATTCAAAGTTAGAATGTTGCTTTGTTCACCTGGTATTCATTCACCAACTGCACCCTGTTTGTGCAGAAGAAAAAGAATACATATGAACATATGTAAATAATAAAAGTGTTTCATCTATAATGAGGAAGAACCAGTGAGAAAGATTCTTATGTTTCTGTGTCAGGCTGTACTGTCTTCTTATTTGTGCAGGCGCAAGCTCAGTGTCTGTCCTTACCATCTCCTAGATGGTCTCCTAGGAAACCAGTAACTGTTCGGTCTACTCCACAATCGAACAAATGAGAAATGAGAGCCCTTAGTCATGTGCACAATGGGCTTTCACTCGGTGGACCAAACCAACTTTGTCTACAATTTTATGTTTGCTACCTTAACGTAAAATGCTGGTCTTACTCAATACTTTTCTTATGCGTTTGTTACCTGAAGGTTATATTGTATCATGGCAAGTTGTCTGTCACAGCTGTGTTCACCTAAATTCATAAAAATCATGTGGTTTCGAAATGACTGCGGTGCAGTAGGGATTACTGTGTAATTTCACATAAATCTATGAAACATTTGTTTCTTTGGAAGACAGACAAATGCACAGCTAGATGGATGACTTATGACGGTCCATCAGATGTGGTTTGGTGTATGAAACATTGATTGACTGAGAGACCAAATGCATTCAGCAGAAACAGCAGACAGCCAAAATAGTCTAGACATGCAACTTAGGCACTCTTTTGGGGTACTGGAGATGCTAAAGAGAAAGACAGTACTTCACAAGGTATTTCTGGTTACCCTAATGGACTGGCTGACTATGCTGAATTCAAATCCTCCTTTTCTTGTTCTTTTTTCCTCCTCTCTCTCTCTTGCATTTACACGCCGAGTACCATGCGTTTGACTCAGCAAGCCGTCATATCCTCCTCTTCAACTTCAAATGAAATCAAAACATCCAAGACTACGAGTCACCAAACTGTTAATGCTTCGAGGAAATCGAGCCAGTTCAGAGTGTTGCTGCTGGGCAGTTCTGCCCCTCAGTGCATGGCGTGAACAGTCTGATGAGTTGTGGCAAGGGAGAGGGATATCTTGTGTAAACACAGGGGTTGCATTCCCAGGCTCAGAGACTTGACTGGTGATTAAGAACTGATGTTAGTCAGAGTGACCAGCAGTCCATATAACCAAATAAACTGTGCCTCCAACCAAGCTGGGACCAACCACAATCTGTCTTTATTAAAGGAATCATTCAGAAAAGTACTATTTGCGTTATTTGTGATTTTTTATTTTTTTTGGCAAATGTTGAAATACATTTTTAGTAAATATCTTATTCTGTTTTTCACTGAAAAAGAGTTGCATGACAGCCTGTTTCTGCCAATAAAAATATTATTGTGACTTAAAATCTTTATATCTCAGAAAGAAATGAAAGATTTCTGTAAAAACATGGGGGGAGGGAAGCGAATTCTGACTTTGTTTTTGCAATTGCAAGTTCATATGTTAGTATTCATCTTAGAAAAGCTGGTAGGTTTGGAACAACATTAAGGTGACATTAGGGTCAATAAATAACGAGAGATCTTTCATTTTTGGAAGAGCCGTCCCTTTAAATGTTTACAATACAATGTTATGGATATAGCCGGAATGGGCATGTGAATTTTATGGAAGTAGAATATAATTGTTTCAAAGCAGTTTGGTCTCAAGAAAAGTTTTTTTTATTAAACTTGACAGTAATCTCCTCCGTTAAGTCTATGTGGGTCAGCTGCACTCTTGATATAATAAAACAAAAAAACAGACTAACAGACGATGACCTGATGGTTCTAAGGCAGCCTACTCTCAGAAATAACGAGCTGCCATAACAACGTTGTGTTAGTTTGTGACATAAAAAATAAATAGGTATTTCAAGGTAACAACAATGCTGTAATGTCGTCATTACAAGTAATTCAACTCTAAATCCAAGTATCTGCTTATTTTCTGTTAAGATGATACTTCTTGGGTTGTTCAGGCTTATTTGCAAGACACATTTGAATGAGAATTGAATGAGAACGGACAGTGCTCTAGAGACCGTTACCTCATCTCTCAGAGCAACAAAACAGGAATCAAGTGAGTGAAACCGTGAAAGAAAAAGGGAAAGGGGGTGGGAGACTGTGAGAAGAAGAGAACGACAGAAACTAAGAGCAGGATGTATAAAGTCAATGCCCTGACCTTTCTTTAGTGGCTCAACAAACTGATTCCAATTTCTCTGTCAGTAACAGGTTAGTTTTAAACAAGTCCTAAATGTATGACTGAACATTTTGACAAGAAAGAAAAAAAAAAAATCTCTCCGGATCTCCGAAATGAAAGTAGCACTGACCCGAATAAAAGACCAGTCAGGACATGAAGTGTCGTTTTAGACCTCACTTCTCATCATTAGTTCCACTCAGTATGCCCAGGCCTGATACTAATAAGGGTCTTGTCCTAAAACACTAGGCCAGCTCTGCATGATGGGAACTGGGCTAATACAGACCTGTCAACCTAGCGCTGAATGCCACTCCATTCACTTTGTACGCAGAGAGTGGAGTGTCGCCGAATGTGGAAGAGTACATGTGCTCCATGTGTTGTGTGTGTGTGCATGTTCTTTTTATGATTCACTCAGCACTGAATTGCAGCCAGAAACTCTCAGAAACTAATCTCTCCCACTGGATCTATACACACCCCACTGTGGGTGTGGATACACACCCATAGAAGGAGAAAGGCTTCTTTCACACATTCAGATGTCAAGAGCTGAAATAATGTTCTGGCTTATTTCACAGTATCCACCTGCTGATGTATGTATGTGTTTGTGCACATGTTTACAGAAACAGCTGTATATTATAATTCCTGCATTCTGGAGACATTTTGAATCATGAAGATTACTCCTTCCAGGTGCATCCCGATGGGACGGTAACACTTCAACCCTGATAAAAAATTTACACAGGGTCAAGCACACACACAAACACTCAGTCTTCCAGCTCGGAGATCCCACTGGTCACAGATGTTAAAGGGACATGATGCAATGCAAAGAAACAAATCTCCATCTCAGTTCAGATCAACACTAACCCTGAGCAATAACTTCATGGGAATCCAGCAGGGGGGAAAAATACCCATGTCAATTAAACACATTATACCCGTTATATTTATTTTTTAACAAATGATAACATGACATTTTACAAAACACTACAAATAATCTTGTACTGAATATAAATATTTGATATAAAATGCATGCTTAATTGTTTAACATGTTCACTGTCAAACGATTAACAGCATCCAAAATATGTGTGTTATGTTTATTATATATATATATATATATAATATAAATTATGACTATAAATACATACATGCAAATACTTTTTAAATATATACTGTATGTGTATTTATATATGCATAATAAATATACACAGTACACACATGTACTCATATTTTGGATGCAGTTCATCACTTGACAATACCATTTAAACCTTTACCTCAATTACTTATGACCTTTTTCACAAGCACGTGATCCATAATCATTAATGCACTTTTTATTCTTCTGCTAAACCCACACTTTGTACTGTTTTACTGTCACACCTAAATCCCTGTTGAAGCATGTAATTTGGCCAATAACGGCCAACTTAGGAACCCTGTTTAACAGCACTTTACACTTGCAACGCCGATTTTTCTCATGGGTCCTTTACCACCAGCTGTGAATACTGGAATAATTACGAGGTCATGATTGATAAAGGACAATATGCAAACTGACCAGGATGTCATGCCAGGGTTACACAATAGAACCCCCACATGCCAATCACCATTCTTTTAGCAACATTAACTGTATTCTCCAGAAGGTCGTCCATCCAGGTAACGATCATCAGGCTCAGCACTGCCTAGCTTCCTGCCGTGGAAAAAACAAATTTACATTTAATAAACCATAGTAATTCAACGTAAACCACTCATATTTTGTCATTGACTGACCTCAAGGTGTGATTGACTTTACAGTAGATGAGCGACCTCTTCTGTTAGTGCAAGAAACTACCAAGCTTACGCCAGAGATGGAGCAGAGATGCGTAAATAAGGCCAGTGAAACAATAGCGTCCTCTAACGTCCGTTATTTGAATAAGTCCTCTATTTTATATATAAATTAGCCAAAACAAAAGTGCACGTTGAACACGGACACGGAATACACATACTGCTTTAACAATAATATGTAGACATGCTGTGCATTAAAAGGCATAGCACTACGTTAGTCCATATTTCTCATCATTCTGTCTATTTTCTTCAGCAAATATAATTGTTTGCGTTGCCAATATTTGCAATCAAAAAAAGGTACGGGCAGATATTTTGTGGCCACGAGCTCCATCATTTACTTGTGACAGCGAGGAGGAGCCCAGGCTGTTTATTCGTTCACGTCACTCTTTCTCTCATTCCCTTCTTCCTTCCTTCCTTCCTGCCGAACACAGAGAACCAGACCAGCAACAATTCAAACTAGAAAGCGACATTCAAATCTTCCAAAGTGTTTTCTACGTATACAACCGATTTTTGGAGCGTGGTAAGTTCGACAACTGTCCGTTCATTATTGCCATAGAAACAGAAAACGAAACTGATCGTATAGCCCCTGAAAAAAAAAAACACCACGGCTGTCCCACTGTCTATCCCAGCGAAACTCACCGATTTCTGTCTAACTGGCCTCAAAAATAACGTGCACTCTGAACTGGATGCTGATATTTACATTTCCGCTTTTCATCTGACATCTACATTACGATTTGCGCTCGTATTTCCGAGAGAGCGATTCCGTGTGTGGGTCATTTTACAGAGCCAAAATGTCGCCTTTTCTTTTTACTTCCACATTCTCTCATGGCACAAACAGATGGCGTCGGGAGGGGAATGGAGGGAGTGAAAAAGAGCCGCATAAACGAATAGAGCAGGCCACTCTCGCCGTCGGTTAGCCTAGCTCTCTCTCACTGTATGGCCGGAGCAAAACTTAAGACAGGCCCATCTCACGCAGTCTGGATTCAAGTTTCCCTCTCTCAAGTTTCTTTTTTCAACTCTTTACATTTCGATTGAATGTAGCTGTTGATGCTGAAGAATGTTGGCTAAGTTTTAAGTCGCAGCTAGCTGGCTAGTGAAGGGGGATATGTAGTAGTGTAGGCTACTCGTCGCAGTATTTAAGGTTAAATATTGAGAGGTTATTGTTTTCTTAATGGTCACTGCGAATGTTTGTGGACACCTCGAGCCGCAGGTCAGGTGCATCAGTGAAAGAGTATCAGCATCACAGTTTGAACTTGTACCATCTGTGTGTGACAGTTTAGGCATCAAGTGTTCACACTCACCTTGCATGATGGTTAAATCGGATTCTGAAGACGGCGTTGTCCAAACATTTGGTGGTTTATATGAACACGAAGCGGAGAGGTTTGTTTAGTAATGGACCGATATAATGGTTTTGAAATTATCGGCAAAGGCCACAATTGCACCTGGGCTATAAGGTCAACTCATTCAAATAAGGGCAACTATAAAGTTATATTACCGCAGGCAGCATAGCCTTAATTTAAAAGACAACTATATATGTTGTGTTCACTTAGCTAAAAAATCACCTGCAGCTTTAATTGGTTCCAACTTTGCTGTTTCTCTGTGAGCTTAATGATAACGCAGGAATGATATTTTTGGGATCACTTTAGATGTTTACACAATAAAACATCCTGGGGCCTGTTTCATAAAACAAGTTTACAAAATAAGCCAGGTTTATTTCAGTTAGTCTGACTTATTGTCAGTTGATTTGGTTCAAAATAAGTCTGAATAACTAAAAAATAAGCCTGGCTTACTTGGTAACTTGTTTTATGAAACAGCCCCCTGAAAATAAAGCGTGTGTAATTGTAATTATGTATCGGATAATCCTTAAGTTACCTTTGGTGGTTATAGTTAGTATGTATAGCCTATGGTGGGAATGGTGGTTTCAAAGTCTGCCAAACTGCTTTGTATATTAACAATAATACACATGTGTATGTTTTAATGAAATTTGAGTAAATATTGTGACTATATGTTGATTTCATTTATGCTATTTGGTGTACACTTTATTTGTGGCAATTTAAATTTCGTGTGAACTGTAATCTAGTCACTGAAAAACCCAGAACTGGTTGTGTTTTCACACATGTATGTAGTAATGAACAATGCTGGGTTTCCCAAAAGCATCGTAAAGCTGATCGTAGCTCGATTGGTTTTAATGGACCTACGATGTACTTAAGCTTACAATGCCTTTGGGAAACGCAGCCCAGTCTTGTCACATGGCATAACAGCTTGTATTACACAAAGATGTTAATAAAGTTGAGGAGAGATATAGGTTGTCAATTATGCTTTTTGAAGCCTTTAGCTACTATTTTTTATGCTGTAAAAGCAAGCAACACCTCTCGATCACAAACTCCTTAGTGGCATAATTAGTTAATTTTTCTGTGGACACAAAAGATATTGGCAGTCCTTATTACTTTATAACCTTCAGTAGTTTTACTTAAGATGCACGGGACAGAGGCTAGTTAAATTCTTGCATATGGTTCTGCTTACTTGATGTAATGTGCTGTTTTTGAGATTTTGACTATTACAGTGCATGTTTTTCCTACAAAAAATAATGAACACGATTTGTCTTTGTGTAATAATGCGGCTTAAAAGACGTCAGCGCTATATCTGTGAAAAGCGTAGATGCTGTTTAGACTGTGCTGTAATCACTGAGACTTTTCAAAGACCTTGCTACACACAAGAACTTTTGTGATATGACTTTCTTGCTTTGTTGTAATGTAAACCTTAGCACGTCTATAGAGGAGCATTAGGCCTGACTGACGTAGGTACTGGAAACAGTCCAATGAATCATGCTACAGTGTTCTTTATTACTCCAGCTACCTGCTGTACCTTTGCTGCTGTACTCTAAAAACTCTATAAATGCAGTAAGCGTCTCTCTCTTTGTGGCATATCAAAAATAGCTTCTGTTTGTATGTGGACAGCATCTATATTAGTTGTAGGTTTGAGACAACAAAGACCATTGCAGAGTAAAAATAGCACATGAATGATTTTTAAAACTTGAACTTGGTGATACTGAAGTGTTGATGCAAGGTTTTAGTGCAGGTGTTATGTAAAAGTAAAGAAGAGATTTAGTAGATAGATGAGAAGTTGAACTGTATTAGCTGTTTGGCTTCAACAATCGGAACTTTTTTTGCGTCTCAGGCCACCAAGTTTCCATTTAAAATAGAAACATTTAGTTTGTTCTCAGTGTATAAGCCTGTGCTTCTTTGTTGTTTAAAAATGTCGTTTGGTAAATGTCATGCGAGTAATGGAATTTTAAGTCGTAATGAAGTGCTACTGTGTGTTTCCAGAAAGTCACAGACTAGTACTTAAAATATTACAGTGTGTGAGGACGTGCAGGTTCAGAAAACTATTTGTTATGTGAAGTTAGAAAATGTATATACAGTTGTATCAATGTTGCCATAGTTGCTGTTTTGACTTTGTAGGGCAGACATGCAGCATTATGCATGGGTTATGCTACCTCATTCATCAACACATTCAGGGGTGCTGCATTCAAGCTCAATAATCATAGCATTGCCCACATCTGATTTGAGTGTCTTTGCGGAATATTATTAAACATTGCATATTTCATAACATTATTATTAGTTTTTATCCGTTACTTTGCAACAGATTCCTTTGCATTTTATTTTTATATTCCCTTTATAATATGTGGAGATCTTTCTCAATCTTTCTCTTGTTTTCCTTCTTCCTTCCCTTCCCCCAGTGGGTTGAATTCTTTCTCTTTCTTTCTTTTTCACTTGTTCCCTTTAATACCTCCACAACATGCATTCAAACTGACTTAACTTTTCATATTCTGTATTCTGAGTTTTTACCTTAATCTCTACATACTGCTGTAATTCTCTTTTTCTGTCTTTTCCCATTTCTCTCTTTCTGTATCTTTCTCTCACTCTCTCTCTCTCTCTCTCTCTCTCCCCTCCCTCTCCTGTTCTCTTTATCTCCTCCCCTCTCCCTCTATTGCTCTCTCACCATTTGCTCTCTCACAATACATCCCTCCCTCCCTCCCTCTCTCCTCTCTACAACAGGCTTCTCTTCTCCTCCCTTATCCCTCCATTTTCTCTTCTTTCAGAATCCTTCTCTTTCTCAGCCATTTTATATGGAGGTATATCTACTAATCTTAAATTCATTAATAATCAGTACGTACTCAATTATTGCGAATTAATGTAGCAGTAAGGTGTAATTACATCCCACAGTTATGAATGAACTTAAATCACTTATCAACAATGGGACCCATTCATGAAAGACAAGCAGAATGAATTTGTGTTTGGATGAAAGGTACATAAAACCATTCTTACATAAATTGTGACTTCATAAGAATGAAGAACACTGAATTGTTGTGCTTGGTTTCGCTAATGCAAGTGCATTATCCATATTCATAATTATGTACAGCTATTTAGAATTATTCCAACTAATTATTGCAAACCGATTGGCTATGACTATATACCCAAGCTTCTCATATCTTTTTGCTTATATAAATATACATCTTGTAATTAGTGCAAGTTTGTTTAAAGTTGCGATGTGACAAAAGTTCTCTATTGTGATATACATCCTATTTCATGACTTTATTACATGGCATGCTGTATATATTTAACTGTTTGTGTGTGAGAATCATTTAGATTGAATTTGTGCACATTCACATAGAAAGTAAGGCATATGGAGAACAGTAAAGCTTAGATGCATCATATCAGCTTGACACAGTTGAATGGATTTGCATATGCAAGACCATAAATGCACATTACATAGTGTCTGTTGAAAATTAAAACAGAGACATGCTGAACGCCGGTTTCTCAGTGTGCAGGCCAAAAGGTCTTCGTCTGGCACAGACTCTCTCAGATGCATGTATGCTCGCTCATCCTCTGTTCTGTCAACCTGCCTAGACTCTGACGGTGAAGCACTGATTTTAAGCTTCACATATTGAACCTGTCACTTCTTTTTTTCCCCTTCTGCTTATGCATTTCCATTACGTAGTCCTTTAAATCAGGACGGTTTTATTGAATACGTCTTGCATATTCATCTTTTATTTACTTTGTTGCAGCTTCCTTCTGTTTTTACACTCTGCCAGGTATGCCTTTTCTTTGTGTGCTTGCTGTGATGTACATGAATCCCTACATGTTTAGAATCTTTTCACAGCATGAATGTTTGTGTTTTCAAACATGTTTCACAAGTGTACGCAAGAGAGAATGTCTGAGTGAGACAGTTGGTGAGAGTATCAGGAAGGGATGCAGAGAGAAAGAACGAAAGAAAGAAAAAAAAGAATGAAGAAGAGGGGGAGGGAGGGAGGAAAAAAAGGGCACTGTGTATGTGTGTACGCTTGCTTGCGCCAGAGAGAGAGAGAGAGAGAGAAAGACAGAAAAAGAGAGAGGGGAGTGGGGGAGGGGAAAGCAGAGAGAGAAATAGAGTGAGAGAGGAAAAAGAGAGCACACATACACAGAGAACAGAGAGAGAGTGCAAGAAACACAGAGGAGAGAGTGTCTGTTCTGGTACAGACAACATATAATGTATGAAGGGGAGGGCAGCGGGTGAATTCGAACCTGTGACTCTGCCTCAGGATGAGATCTCTCAAACACCTGAAGCCACAGACCAAGAAAAATGTGGTGAGTTCCCTTCCCAACTGCTCTGATGCCCTCTGAGAGCTCAGTTTGTTTAGCAGATGTGTGTGTGTGTGTGTGTGGTTACTAAACTGGATAGACCAATTGAGTGGCCAGATAAAATGGTTTGGATTTTTGTAATATTTTGATTGCTGCTTGTTTATATTTGCAGTTATTATTTTACTATTATTTGCTCAGTTTTAAAATTCATCAGCTGCTTCCTGTATTCTTTGTTTCTCTTACATTAATCCTTCATATTCCCTTTTATTTTTTTCAATCTCCATTCTTTCTCATTCTCTCTCTCTCTTTCTCTTTGCTTTCACTCACTCATCCAGCCACTCTCTGCCCCTCCCTCTCTCTTTCTTCTTTTCTTTCTGTTAACTCACTCATTCTCCCTGCTGTCAGTCTCTCTTCCTTCTCTTTTCCTCAGTCTGTACCTTCCGGTCTTTTTAAAGATCTTAGGAATACAATTACTAGCACAATTATTATTACATAATTATTTTTGTAATTATTTGCATGACACTCACGCAGAGTTAGAATTTTCTTTAGGTGATCTTCTTTTAAAATGAGCCTGCCTGAGGGAATGTGGTTTTGTGTTGAATGAGTGAGATGGAGAGGTAGGATTTTAAACCATACTTTCTTCTGTGAAAAAGATATTTTAAGGCATGTTTCAGTCCATATATTGAAAGTCAGAGTCAACCACAACTGTTGGGTTGCGAACATTCTTCAAAGTAATACAGGTTGGGAACTAGATGAGGGTGAGTAAATAGTTTTCAGTGGGTGAACTATACCTTTAAGGCCCTGGAAAGTGTTTTTTTTTTTTTTGCTCCACTAGTGGCACCAAATAGTATTGCAATCATTTGTTTGCAAAGGCAGACTTTGGGTTTAGCCAGTAGTGGGAGACTGGGTAATAAACTATGCCAGATGAGAGTAGTGATTAAAACTTGTTTGAAAAAAGTTCATTCGGTTTGCCGCCACCAATGCAGTTTGGTTTAGTGTAGCTCAAATAATCACAAGACTCTTAGTGTAGGTCAGTGGTTTTCAATCCCGTTCCTTGGGACCCTCTGTTCTGCACATTTTCCCTCATCCAACAAACTCTTTCAGTTCATAGAGATCTGAATGAGCTGATGATCTGAATCAGGTGTGTACATTAGTTACATGCAAAACGTGCAAGATTTTGGTCCCCCGGAAGTTTAATAACCACTGCTTTAGGTGACTGACATTCCGATAAATCACAAAAGTTAGAAGTTTAGTGTGTTTGTGCATGCTGATGTTTTATGGTAGCAGCAGAAGATAGGTGAATCACCTATTGAATGCTGAATTTTTAGGCTGGTTGTTTTTAATTTGCACTATGCTGTGTTTACATTAGAGCTGTGGCTCTAATCTTATGTAAATCTAGTACAGTAGTCGTTATTACATAGGTGCTAATTTAAGCATTACCAAAGTAAATAAATAAAATAAATTAAATTAACAATCATAAATAAAACTTGTTTAATAATCATAACATCAAATTCATTCATCACATCACTCATCACATTTCCCCCCCAGTGGTATCTAAGCTGTGCTATACACATTTTCAAATTGTCTAATTTCAAGTAGACAAACTCGTAGGCCTACTAAACTAATCTGCATGCATCTGTGCTTTACAGGAGGAGAAGACACAGCGGCTGGTCAGATGTTACTCTGAGGCCATGCACCAGCAGATGGACGCAGGGACACAGACAGACCCTGTGGTGGTCCTGTCACTGGCCCAAGCTGCTGTGTTGGGACTTATCTCCCAGAACGAGGTCTTTGGTGCCACCATTGCCCCCAACGGCTTTTACACCGGAGACCCCAAAGAATCCCCCGCTCCGCCAGGTGACAGAATGGACTACGAGTATGCCGACCAGCTTATAGGTGCCAACGGTGACTACCTTGGGGAGAATTTGGGCGAGGATGGGCACATGCATTCCAGCTGTGCTGAGAGAAGATGGCAGGGGCAACCCGAGAACACCAAACCCCCTATAGGGCACCAAGACATGGCATTACATGTTAAAGGAGAGGCCGTGACCCCAGGTTTGCCCTCCTGCACTCACATGATGAACAACATGGTGCCCAGAGAAGGCATGCAAATGGTCGACCCCTCCAGCTACAGGGTCCTGCCCAAAGCCCAACCCAACAACTGCTGCTCCACTTGTGTCCGAGACCCCAAGAATACGCATCCCGCACCTGATCCACATTTACACCCTCATTCCCATGGCCACAGCCACGCACCTCACGAGGTACCTTCACGCAACAGGGTCCACACACATGAAAAAGGAGTAGATGAAGTAACCGAGGACAGGGACAATGGGAGAAATGGCATGGTGAAAGCCGGAACCGGCGGCGAGGAAATTAGCAGCTACTTTCAGCCGAGCGAAGTCGCCTATGAAGGGGGCGAGATGGAAGGGGTCGGAGACTTCGATGAAAACAGCGAGGGGATGTTCTGGACCGAGCCAGTAGAAGGAGAGGCACCCCGCGGCCGGCGTATCGACCGTCTGGACATCAACATCCAGATCAACGAGTCGTATTGCGTAGACGTCGGCGAGGGCTTGAAGCGCTGGAAGTGCCGCATGTGCGAGAAGTCGTACACTTCCAAGTACAATCTGGTCACACACATCCTGGGCCACAATGGCATCAAGCCACACGCGTGTCCACACTGCGGCAAACTCTTCAAGCAGCCCAGCCACCTACAGACGCACCTGCTGACGCATCAGGGCACGCGGCCACACAAGTGCACTGTGTGTAAGAAGGGCTTCACCCAGACCAGCCACCTGAAGCGGCACATGCTGCAGCACACCGACGTTAAGCCCTACAGTTGCCGCTTTTGTCGCCGTGGCTTCGCTTATCCCAGTGAACTCCGTGCTCACGAGGTAAAGCACGAACGAGGACGCTGCCACGTTTGCTCGCAGTGCGGCATGGAGTTTCCCACCTATGCCCACCTGAAGCGTCATCAGGTGAGCCACCAGGGACCGTCCACCTTCCAGTGTAGCCAATGCAACAAGTCGTTCGCCTACCGCAGCCAGCTGCAGAATCACCTGCTGAAGCACCAAACGCAGCGCTCTTTCTCCTGCAGTCAGTGTGGCCTGCAGTTCCTTCAGCTGCATCAGCTACGCCAACACTCCCTCACACACAAGACAAACAAGCCTCAGGCCCGTGCTACCAAGGTACAGAGTGTTATAGTGCGCTTTTATAAAAACTGTGAGGTCACACATACTGCATGAACAATGATTGTCTGACATTTTATAGCACATGCTCAGAAATTGTTTTAATTATTGGTATTAAATAATACTGCATAATTTTGTCAGTTTACAGTTTAGATTGTCATCAGACAGTAACTTAAAGCAGTGTTTTTGCTCGGGCCCTGTAGTTTATTTCACTGGTTTTGAATTCACTTAATTTCAAGCTCAACCAACGATTCTAATCAAAGAGTTCAAAAGTCTTTGAACTCTCTTCTCTTACGTTTTTCATCTAACCAGCAGATGGCAGGAGTCCTCCTCTTTTTTTATTGTTATTTTAAAAGGAATATATATATATATATTAGGGGTGGGCATAGATTAATTTTTTTAATCTAGATTAATCTATATTAAAATGGCTCAT
>JAUMHQ010000296.1:1685968-1699899 GCA_032361165.1 Enteromius paludinosus | reverse complement strand
CCCTTAAGTTTAAGGGAAACTTAAGGGCTAAATTAAGGGAAAATTACACTTAAGGTGCTTTATGCAACCGGGCACTGGTTTCTAATTAAGTGGAAGATGCTCTTTGGATCATTCTCAAACGATGCTGGAGAATGTGAGCATCAGGTTTAGTTCAAGCAGCTCAAATGCTTCCGTCTCTATAGCAAAACGGAGACAAACCAAATATTAAGATGTTCTGATATTTAAGTAATTTTTTTAAAATTAAACTTCAAATCACTTAATAATAAAATCTTATTCTCTCAATAGTTACTTAGCCTCATATCGTTCCGAACATATACACCTAACTTTCTTCTGCATATCACAAAAGAAGATGTTTTGAGCATTGGGAAATTACTTCCACTTTGTTTCTTAAAATCTATATTTTTTAATGCTATGAAGAAAATAATGCATACAGGTTACATATATATATATATATATATATATATGCATACCATTTCGGGATGACATGAGGGCGAGTAGATAATGATGATGAACTACCAAAAATCAAAAAAAAAATTCACTGATGACCTAATTTGGTGTTTACGCTTGTTATAGACAATCGGCTTCAAAGGAACACAAATGTCAATATTCGGGTTTTAATTATTAACATTTATTGACATCCAAGCACAAATGCTCTTTCAACAATCAAATGATTTCCTTTCATTTCCAGCAACACACTTAACACTGATTTTTTGTAGTTGGGAGTGACGCATTCAAAAAATGAAAGTGCCCTTATATTTCAAACTTATTTTTGTTTGTATATGCGAAGCTCAAAATGTTATGAAATGCATAGCCAATAAACTCTGGTTTCGTATACTCCCATACAGTCAGCCAGCCAATCAAACATTTGATTTTCTCTCATCATTCATAGTAGTTAAAAGAGAAGTCATAGAAAGCTGTGGTATTTTGGGAAGAACGTTGGCTGGAGCTGCTATTATTGATATGCTTGATGAACTTGAGTGTGTCTTTGTCTCTGTAGACCAGAGCGAGGGAGTTATCTTCAGGATACACTGTCAGGAGCTGTGGAAAAAGCACAGTTTCAACAAAATAAATAATGTGCACCAGTCTGTATATGTTATAATAAATCATTAAATGAAAGCAAACTGAACTTGTGTGACACCATCACCTACCTCCTCATCTTCATCATGTGCAATATAGGATGTAAATCCCCCAAACTCTGACTTCCACCCTGATAGAAAAAAAACAGAGACTGCTGTATGCCTCTAATATGCAAGTTTTTCAAGCTTTTGTCCCTTAATCCAAATTAATTCATACTGAACACTATTATCAACTAATTACAAAAAGAGCAAATATAAATGGCAGATTTCATACCTGCACAGCCCATGTGAAGCTGCAGATCCAGTGCATACTCTCTTTTGACAGAATCATGCAACAATGTATAGTCGCCATGTGTCCAGCGGCGCAGTTCTCCTACACAAGTAGGAGGTCCTGCAAGAATACACAGGCAAAACTATTGTATAATATAATTATTCACATACACAGCTCAAAGAAATAAAGGGAATACTAAAATAACACATCCTAGATCTGAATGAATGAAATATTCTCATTAAATACTTTGTTCTTTACAAATTTGTTAACCCATGGAGGTCTGGATTTGGAGTCACACTCAAAATTAAAGTGAAAAAACACACTACAGGCTGATTTGATGTAATGTCCTTGAAACAAGTCAAAATGAGGCTCAGTAGTGTGTGTGGCCTCCACGTCCTGCTCCTGATGAAGTGGCAGATGGTCTCCTGAGTGATCTCCTCACAGACTTGGACTAAAGCATCCGCCAACTCCTGGATAGTCTGTGGTGGGTGGATGGAGCAAGACATGATGTCCCAGATGTGCTCAACTGGATTCAGGTCTGGGAAACGTGCAGGCCAGTCCATAGCATCAATGCCTTTTTCTAGCAGGAACTGCTGACACACTCCAGCCACATGAGGTCTAGCATTGTCTTGGATTAAGAGGAACCCTATCAAGCCAATCTCACTGGCATATGGTCTCACAAGGGGTCTGAGAATCTCATCTCGGTACCTAACAGCAGTCAGGCTACCTCTGGCAAGCACATGGAGGGCTGTGCGGCCCTCCAGAGAAATGCAGCCCCACACCATTACTGACCCACTGCCAAACCGGTCATGCTGGAGGATGTTGCAGGCAGCAGAACGTTCTCCACGGACGTCTCCAGACTCTGTCACCTGTGCTCAGTGTGAACCTGCTTTCATCTTTTAAGAGCACAGTGCACCAGTGGTGAATTTGCCAATCTTGGTGTTCTCTGGCAAATGCCAAACGTCCTGCACGGTGTTAGGCTGTAAGCAAAAACCCCCCATCTGTGAACATCTGGTCCTCATACTGTACTGTTTCTGACCGTTTGAGCAGACACATGCACATTTGTGGCCTGCTGGAGGTCATTTTGCAGGGCTCTGGCAGTGCTCCTCCTGTTTCTTCTTGCACAAAGGTGGAGGTAGCGGTCCTGCTGCTGGGTTGTTGCCCTCCTACAGCTTCCTCCATGTCTCCTGATGTACTGGCCTGTCTCCTGGTAGCGCCTCCATGCACTGGACACTACGCTGACAGACACAGCAAACCTTCTACCTGAGCCACTTGTAGACTCCGTCTCATGCTACCACCCGAGTGAAAGCGCCGCTAGCATTCAAAAGTGGCTAAAACATCAGCCAGAAAGCATAGGCACTGAGAAGTGGTCTCTGGTCACCATCTTTATTGGGGGTGTCTTGCTAATTGCCTATAAGTTCCACCTGTTGTCTTTTCCATTTGCACAACAGCATGTGAAATTGATTGTCAATCAGTGTTGCTTTTTAAGAGGGCAGTTTGATTTCACAGAAGTCTGATAGACTTGGAGTTACATTGTGTTGTTTAAGTGTTCCCTTTATTTTTTTGAGCAATGTATATTAAAGGCATACTTTGATTACCTTTGTCTTTCTTCTCAGTTGATGAAACACCAGCATCAGTATTGGAAGCTGATGCTTGTGTATTTTCCTCTCCATCTTCATTTTCGGTCTCACTCTTTCCATCTTCATTCTTGCTTTCATCCTCATCGCTGCACAGATAGTGTAGACCGAGACCGGTCAGATTGGATAAAAGGATGAAGAATGACTCAGAGGAGAGGAGTTCCCAGCACTCTTGTACACAAGATGGGACGCTCTGCATATCTGCACAGCCATAACACCTAAACACAGTGACATGAGCATATAAGCAAATCACAGAAAACTAAATGTATAGACAGGAAGAGATTAATAGTTGAAAATATTAGCAAACAAAAGACTGGTGGCTTAGTTCTCACCTCTTATTGGGTGGCCCCTTCCTCTCCCACTGGATTTCAGATGACTGTAATGCACTGCGCACCTGCCTCAGTTTCTCTTCCTGACAAGAGAAAGGGCAGAACTCATGATATCAGCTTTATAGATACTTGTGTGTAGAAATACAGTGTGAAATAGTTTCTGATAAAAGCAGGTATATACAGTATTTACCCAAATACACTTCAGCAATGTTTAATTCTTTAATATCATTTAACACATTATGTATCCTATACAGTTGTTCGTTGAATTAAAGGCAGATCTTAATGTGTCATAATAAAGAGGTGGATTTAACTGGCCTAATTGATTGGAGAGGTCCAATAAATGTCACTAGAGACAAATCAGTTATTCTGGAGGACAGAGTTTAGACATTTCAATAAAATAAAAAAACCCCCAATTAAAATGTAAAAAATGATAAAAAAAAAAAAAAAAGGTGTAAAAGCATGCATTTAGAAAAGAGATGAAATAGATGCATTATGACTTAAGAACATAATAGATGTAATTAATAGCATTTAAAATTAAATGTAAAAATTTTGAAAAAAATCTAATTTAACTTAATTGTAAAGTGTTAAGGGATATGAAAAATTGTTTTGGCATATTTGTTGTAATTAGGCTCTATTGGTATTGTACACATTGCACCATATAATCATATTCTTGCATGAGTTGTCTGCAAACGTGACTCTTACATGTGCAAAAATATAAATAAGTAACCTGGATACTTAATTATTTAAAACGTACTCCAAATGCATGCCTCTAGCGTAGGCTTGGGACATGTCACTAAATTTCACATCTACAGGAATTTCTCCTATGCATCAATTATACATGGACCTCCACAACAGCACAGACTAAAAGAGCTTTATAAAAGCATCTTGTGGCAGAGTTTACTTAACAGTTAATTTTTACAAATCTTAAGCATGTACAAATGTGTTTTCTGCTCATAGGGTGCACTACCAAACCCTGATGTGTGTGTACTACTATACATTAAACATAACTGAGCATATTATTAATAATAATAATAATGATGACTAACCTGTAAGAAACTAGGCAAGCAAATCTCAGAGCTCTCTTCGAATTCCTGCTGTACCCGAGCCTGATAGCGAGGATCCATGTACATCTCATTCACCCACTCAAACAGCAAAGTCTCCTATAACAAACACATGAACACACTGCACTTCAGATTGAGAAGATACAGGCAAAGTTTTGGCCTAAAACATCCTCTCATGCTAACTTGACTTACATCTCTGGGGATGTGAGTGTGACGGGGAACTGGGGGTTCAACGAAGCGTGAGGGTCTTGGTAGAGAAGGGCCATGAAACCAACCACTCAGAGATAAACGGCACTTCTCCTCAGAAAGAACCTCTGCCACCTAAGAGTCACGATCACAGTTTAGTTCATTAAAACATATGTAAATTAATAACAACATAAATGTAATGAATTTGTATTATAGAGTGTACTACCCCTAAACTAAACCTGTTCAAAAACATATTCAATTGACATAATACTAATCCAGATACTTTTTCTAACTACCTGATGAAAGGAGACGGGGGACACTTCAAAAAACACCAGAGAGTTCCAGCAAGGAAGCAGAGACTTGACAACACTCACAGGCTGACAGTGTTCTGTGAAAAATACACAATTATAATTAATTAATTAAATAACAATTAATTATATTAACAAATGCTCCTAGCGTATTATTTATTATGATTTATCTTATATAAAAATGTAATGATTTTTTTCGTTGAATATTATGTTTCGACTGTTTCACGTCATCTCCAATTGCACGATTTAACTTATTTTACGCATAATGAGGCACACACACACCATCAGTGCTGAACAGATCGAGCGTCCCTCCATCTTTCACCTCCCAGGGAGGTACCAGATAGAGGATGAACGCAACTCTTCGTCCCTCCAGCTCATCATCGTGACACAGCAAAATATCTGCACAAAGAGCAACGAGAGACATCAAGAAACCAACTGAGAGTACATCAGCTGCACAGCATCTCCCCGTCTACACCCCAGTGATTGGTGGAGAAGTGGTCAGATGGTTTACCTGTATGCTCGTACTTTGCACAGGATATATCAACAGTTGCCTCCAAATCCACCTGCAACACTTCTGACAACCAAACACGAAACTCCCCAAAAATCACAGACCTGAGATCCCAACAAACAACACGTCTGTGAGCAAAATAATGACAGAAACTTCAACGCAGAAGCTTGTTTGAACTCTGGCACACCTTATTTGTGAGATATGATGTTCTTTCCGTTCTCTCAGATCATCTGACTGCAGAAGAAACAGCATCAGCATTCACGTCTTCACAATATACTAAACTATCATCAGTGTAGTGGAGTAGCTAGTTACATGCAACAGAATTACGTAATTAACGTAACTGTAATATGCAACAATTACTGAGTAAAATTGCGTAATTAAATTAGTTATTTATGAAAATGGTTATAAACAGTTACAAAAGGAGATTACATAGGAATATTTTCACACATTAACAGATTTAACTGATTTCTTTCCAAAATTGCATCGACAGATCTAAAATATGAGTCACCCTATTATTAGGACAGAATCACAACTTCTATTTTTAATTTAGGTTCATGGAAATACTTTTTTTTTTGAATTATTTCTATGTATATGCTATTGTTAGGTGTCTAATTGTCAGATTTCCTGTATATACAAAGATTTGACTTCAAAAACAGTATCATAGTCATTAAACATTCTGATTATGATTTTAAATCCGTATTTAACCTCAAAATGACCTCAAAATCAAAAAGTTTCTGTGCATTAATATTACATTATTATAATGTTATATTAAGTAAAGAAAGATTTAGAAAGTATGACAGTAAGTTTTGCTTTAAATGTTACAAAATGACGGTTAGAGTTCCATCATTAGAATTTTAGAAAAGTAATCAGATACATTACTTTGGAATAGTTCCACCACTTATTATATTTTAAACAGGGTAACTCGTAATCTGCAACCTCTTACATTTCCGAAGTTATCTTCCCAGCACTGCCTATAATTCAGACTGATACCTGTTGAAACTTGTACAAATCATTTGACTTGCTGTTGAAATTGAGCTGCTGGAGCTCTGCTTGCAGACTTTCCACGAAGCTCTCACTCTGCAGGAAATGAGTGATCTGACAGTGAGGGAAGGGCTCACAGTCCAGGTGGATATTACCTGGAACAGAGCAAAGAAAGCAGGGATTTCACGGACATGACAAGTACACAGAGAAATGCTTCATCTGTAAAAAGCAAACCGATTCTGCAGACGCTAACTGTATAAAAGAGCTCGTGTAATCTAACTCATGTCACGTGTGTGGACAAACATACCGTTAGTGTAGCTCTCTTTCCTCTGCCATGCGTCTCTCGTGCCTTTGTGGACAGATTCATCCCTCAGATCCGAATTAATCACAGCGAGTTCACCTCGTTTCTCTTTCTTATTCTTTTTACCCGTTTCGGGATCATTTTGTCGTTTTTTAGCAGGCATAACAAGACCAGGAGGGGAATAAACACAGGGGGACTTTTGTTTTCTCTTCCCAGGGTCTTCTTCGTGCGGATTCAGTCAGAGGTGCTTTTGGATCGTTACTGCCCCTCCAGGTCAGCTGTGGAAGAGCGCAGAGTTTCTCTAAAACATCTTATCATATCAAATCATATTCTGATAAAATACTCTGTCCAAAAAAAACAACATATATGTACACTACCGTTCAAAGTTTAGGAGGGGTAAAACCGTCTATAGTTTTTAAATACAGTAAAACTGCAACATATTTACAAATAATATTGAAATAGCTGTTTTCTACTTTAATACATTAAAATATATAATAAAAAATATCATTTATTCCTGTTATAGCAATGCTGAAATTCCATCAGTCATTACTCCAGTCCCTAGTGTCACATGATCCTTCATAAATAACTTTAATATTTTGATTTATTGTCAATGTCGGGAACAGTTGTGATTTAATATATACAAATACATTTGGCGTCCCATCTATGCAACAGATAAGACAGATTTTTGTTTACATAGCATGGGTGTATTTATTATGTATATGCATGTGTATATTCCAGAAAAAAAAATAAAATATATATATAATATATATATATGAATTATTTGCAGTACACTTACATTATGCAATACATTATGTAAACAAATATTTTTATTTTTGATTCAATTGATTATTTGGTTGACAGCACTAAACGATTTATGATATGGAACCTAGGATATTTTAAATAAATATAATTGTTGATAAATATAAAGTTAAAAAGGCACAACATATATTCTAAATAAAAGCTAAAGTATGACATTATTTAAAAAAATATATATAATATAAATGTGTGTGTTTGTGTAGTCTATGTAGTTTGTTAATTTTTTAGAAATCATTTTTATTTAATGGCATGATGTAGACATGATGAATATTTTATCTTCACATGTAGTGTTAATTATCATTGTGTAAAACAAATGTTCATCTTTACTCTGTTTTTTTTTTATTGTATGCCTAGTTTTTGGTGATGTGAGCAACTTCAGTCATTTTCTTGTAACAAATAGAAGTTTCTGTGGTAAAAAGCATCAATACCATCGCTTAAAAGAGATAAACATGGTTACGCATGTAAAATTGTGATTAAATGATACAAATTGTCACACAGGTTATAGTATTTAAATATTAACATTTATTATAATTTACACAGTGTAATTTAGTTACACTTAAGACAGCCTCATCCAGTAACAGTAGAATATTATAGAAAATATATAAATATTTTGGACAATACCTAAAAAAAAATTTTTTTTTACAACAACAACATCACATCATAACTAACATAATGTCATCTGAGGCAATGGTTTATGAACCAGCTTCAGCGCTGACATCTGCACAGTCAGAGGTCCCCAGATACTGCACCGCCCACTGTATCAGATGCCCTGGGATTCTAGACAGAAACACACACACAGGTAGAAACCAGCAGCAACCAATAAATAGATCTTGGATATGAGGGGTGTAGGTTACAGCGGTTAGGTTGAAAGACGAGGGCTTCGTTCCCAGGAGATTTGGTTTTACTCTTCATACTGGACCGCTAATGTTATATCCACTGTCTAGCAAACACTCTGCTCTCTTTTTTTCTGATGCTAATCTGATTTTCAGAATTCAAACCTAGAAAGATTTATTATAGGTATACTAGCAGTCAAAACAGTCTCGCACAATCTTTTTTCTCTAACTATAAAAACAAAACAATAAATATACATAGAGATACAATTTATTATATTATATATAAAAAAATCTAAAATATATTATTTAATTAGTAAAAATTATAATAAAATATTACTGTAAAATATACATGCATATATTTCCTTTCTAACATTAAAAATGTGGGGGTTGGTAATGTTTAAAATTAGTCTCTTATTCATTCAAATAATAAAAATGATTATATTGCGAAATGTTATTACAACTTAAAATAACAATTTTCTATTTTGATATATCATATATATATATACATATAGATACGTAAATGGGGAACACATCATACTTACTGGAAATGGCCAAGGGCTGTAGCAACCAGAGGATGTGGATGATACGAATAGGAAAAAGGCGTTCCGTCTGAGTGCACCTGCAACAGGGAACGTTTCTGATGCAACACACAAATAGATTAGGACTAGATATATTTTTAATTTGGTTAGTCCCACAGAAAGCATTAATCATATCATATTACGCAAGTGAGCCACACGGCCCAGCTCGGACACAGCCAAATATCTTTAATATCATTCACACTCACTTTGCTGGCTTTGGTGGGTGGAGACGCCGAGGGCTTTGGCCCGGCGGGGGGAGATGCTAGGGGCCTCGGTTCAGAGGGTGATGCTGTATTAAGGATGAGCCACGAGGGAGGACTCAGCGGACTCTCTTTGTCTTGCTCCTGACTAGGGTCTCTGTAAGACTTATCGCTTGACTGGGACGGACTAAACTGGGTTGGTTTGGGCCTCTGACTAAACGTAATGCCATCCACTGACACCCCTCCAGAGATCTGCTTTGAGAGCTGGGCTTGGGTGCTTGTTGCCACAGGAAATGGGCGAACTTCCTTTAAAAGCGATTGACTTTCTTGTTCTGGGTCTGTATCGGCACAAAAATGATTGAAATGCTTAGTGTGCAATTACAATGATGCCCTGTTATTGTATTAAATATACACATAAACAGGAAATGACCATTTGAGTCTAAAGTGGAATGTCTACCTAATAAATCCGGCTCTTGCATGAACATATCCCATGGGCTCTCTCCATCCCCAGACAGTTCCCCCGTTCCACACAAAACCTCTGGGAGAAGGAGGGGCGGGTTTAATAACACATCATCTACTTGGAACAGCACTGACTTTCTTCTGTAAAATCTCACCTGGTCTTGTGTATACCAGAGTAGACGGTCCTTCATCTGGACACGAGTCACTTATACTGTCCGGAGTGGCCATTGGTTGGTTTGCACTCGGCACGCTGGTTGGATGTGATTCTTCAGGGGGCGGGGCCAAGTCATTTGGCGTCTCGCTTTCGCTGTCTGCACCTGCACCACACACGAGACAAAAACACATATGCACAGTGCGCCACATGCACGTTGAAATCTGGTTGAATGCCCAAAGGGTTGTCATGAAAAAAGCAATTAATTAGACAGCAGACAGTACTGGGATCAGCTGTCATCAGCTCCCTCTGCTCCTCCGGGATGAGAAGAAAAGGCAAGGGGACAATGAACTGCTCCTGTCCCTGGAAAAAACACACACAATGATAATTTGTCTGGTCAACAGCTGGTGCCTTTAAGTTGCCAAGGAAGCAGCTTTACCCTCCAATGAAGCCTCTCTCTGTGCCAGTGAGTTGGTGTCGACACACTTGGACAATATGTTGCAGACATGGTTATTTTCTCCGTTGCGTCATTCAGAATATTTATTATAATGTCATTGTGCCACATGTCCAACACAGACGAGAGCGAGACTCCTGGGAAATTAGGAACATAATGCACATCTTTATCATTTCAGTGGAAGCAGAACGTGTCTTGGCTTTATAAACGATATTACGATTTTGAGGCAATTGAAGCTATAGATGTGTGTGTACATGCAAGTAAAGAAACATATAGAGAAAGAGTGTGTGTGATACTTACCAGAGGCTGAACTTACTGAACCCTCCCTGTGGGATCTGACAGAGAGCAATACAATTAACACTAACCGTTCAACACATCACCTTAAAAACATGCTGCATGTTTTGTATGTGATTTGTGCGTGTTCACACAGGTCAACGTACCTCCATGTGTTTCTTATCTGATCTCTGACTGATGAGAGAGTTGTACTGAAAGATCATTTAAGAAAGACGGAACTTATTTATTTAGTGCGAACATCACTTTGCATGCTTAGAAAAAAAAAACAAGATCGGTGACTTGCCAGCTGGGGGGGTGGTGGTGCTTTGAGGCGATGCATATGCTGTTCATTTCATTCACTTTCAAGTAAAACTGGCAAGATGCCTGCAAAAAACAAGCAAACAAACAAACAAAAAAGAAACAAAACAAACGTGTACTTAAAAGAGCAAAATTCTGTAAAAGCATAATGGTCTAAAGGGCAGCTGTGTATGAAGCACAGATCACACAGGAGTCATTTTTCAACCAAGAAGCTTTCTGTTGGTCTACAAGGCATGCCGGTGTGCATCTGTGTGACCAGTCTGAAATCACTGAGAGATCTGACTTCCCAACTACGCATATAACTACGGAAATGACTTGCAAAAAATTCACCTTAGCAGTGCATATCAACTCCCCGAGGCAGTGGTTTTCAAACCGACTCCCAAAGCTTAAGAATTTAAAAGGAGTTTGATTTAAAATCAAAGCTTAATTTTAAGCTCCATTTACATGCATTTTCTAGACCAGACAAGTCGAAAACTGTTAAACTACAATATAACACTAAGCCTTTTTCAACGAGACTCTGCCATGAAGCTAAAATGCTTATAGGCAACAGCTAAATCTCCCCAACAAAGAATTAACTTAAAGTCAAATATATCTCTATAAATCAACAACAAAAACATATTTGAGCATATGCAAAATAACAATAAGCATTAATATAGTGCAATAGGCTGTTTTATGAATTATACGTCATGTTACATGCAATATATATCAGGAAGATGCTGTCTATCGGATGGCTGCTTGGTTTGAAAAAGGCCCCTGCTGTAATGGCATGACCTTTTTTCAACTAATAATGCATCAACACATAAAAAACGTTGAGAGGATATGATAAAACATTTTTTTTTTGTTTTTTTTGCATAGGCCTAAATATAACATACCAGATCAGGGTTCATGTCGAACTTCAGCTCAAAGCTGCGTATATATACTATAGCATTGTGCAGGCCTGTAAAAGACTCCATCTCATCCATGCTGAAGAAACACAAAACAAAACTCTGTTTGAGTACTGTCATTACACTAAAACTGAAAGCAGTGCCTCTGTTCTCTGAAATTTACTCATGCAAGTGCGAAATTCAAGGCAACAGTTTGCAAGGCAGAAGACCAGAGCCCTTGTAACCATTGGATTGTACTTATTTCAGCACGATTTTCTCTGGGCCCGATTATCCAGATCCAGATGAGTTAGATAAAAACAGGGGCTCAGGTGTGTAGTGAGTGGTGTCATAACAGAGGATTAATAGGTCCCTCACTCCTGCAGACGCTCCCACGCGGCGTCGCTCAGCACCGCGGGAATGACAGCGCTCCCATCGGACATGAACAGCATACAAGCATCTGTGTGCTCCATCCGCTGCGAGTCCGAGATATCACACACCTGACACACACACACCCGCGCTTCAGTACTCACATGAAACTTCATATAAAAGATCACAGACATACAACACTACTTACGCCGACAACGTTGGCTTTCACAGTAGTTTCGCACTGGCTTTGGCCGTAGTTTTGGATGAGTTTCTCGATCCACGGCTCCAACTCAGCTATGCGGCGACGTTTTATTTTTGGTGGATTCATGATGTGTAACTAATCCGTTTCTGTCCGCTAGTGTTAATACAATAAACGTGCTCATCAAAGTCTTCGCGCCTCCTTATTGAACACTGATGCTATATTTTTGTTCCGTGTGGAAAACTAAAATCGATGTTTTGAGTTCCGCTACAATCACATATGTTTAAATCGTTGATGCCCTCTTGTGGTAGCAATGATTATTAAAAAAAACAAAGATGACTACATATTTGGGTACTGCTGTTTATTGCCAGTAAGTCAAAATACAACTTAAAAAGAAAAACACAAAATATAATTCCCTTTATAACATGAACATGCCCTTTCCCGAAGTGTAAACCTGTTACAACCAAATTTTAACTTTCATTGATGGCAAGAAATGTGATGGAAGGAAATGCTTTGTTGTCAATAAAAAAAGCCACCCTTACAAATAAACTAGTTTTCTAGTAAAACAAACCCCCAGTGATTAATATCACCGTGATTAAAACTCAACCTACGACAGAAAACATGCACACAGCAATATCATTTTAAAAACTGCAATAAAAGTTGTTTTTAAAAACATAAAGCAAGACCATTAAATCCTCTTTCCACAGCTATTAACGCTCGTCATTATGGTTTCACCTGTAAATAAAAGAAACAAGCGAGACTGAGACTCCACTCAGCGAGGTCATGAATACAAGCTGCCGACTTGAAAGTTGCACATGAACAATTGATTTTTATTTATTTTTTTACAGCTGTTGCAGTTTTGTATTAAATACATGTGAATGATACTTCAGGACTATGTTATCTTTAATATGCAGACAATATATAGGAGTAGGCATGTAAATATGGGTATGTGTGTTACCTGCAAATTCAAGGATTCGTTCAGACTCCGTCCATCTTCTGTAGGCTCTCATGAAGCCCAGATTTCAGAAGTGTGTAATCTGGTTTCTCAGTATACTGAAGGCTCATAACATTAGACAGGTAATTTTTTAATGCACCTAAATTGCAAAAAAACAAAACAAAGTAACATTAAACATGTAAGCACTAAGCACGTGAAATGAAAATAGAAATAATTATGCTTACATGAAGCTTTCTTCTGTTTATAATGGCCACTCAAAAGTCCAGTGACATCAGAAACATATCTGTAGGCAGGCAGAAAACAGTCCAACATAAAAGCAGTTTACAATGATTTGTTATATAACCTTTTGTCTTAATGTATTATTAATGTAAAAAAAAAAAAATTTTCCCCAGATAATAATATATTTTAATTTTCACTTTATTATTCAAAATGTATTCAAGACCAATTAATCAAGACTTAAAAATAACTTTACATTATTATAACTTATATTTTTAAGTATAAAAAAATATATTTTATGAAAATTTTGCCCCAAAACGCCTTGTGTTGACATGGTTCATCTTAGGACAGACACCATATATAATAATATTTATCACTTACAGCAGTTTTTTTATGTAATTTCAAAGGGTTTTCTTTAGAATGACACCAAGATATTGCATCTATTCCACTGTATGTGTTGGTATGGGGAAACTGGGAGATTGGGGGAAATTTGGGTGGGTGGAAATTGTATGAATTTTTTTTTTTATTCTTCCCTACAGTTGGAATAGAATAACTCTTGCATAGATTATGATAGAAATAAAATTCCTTTTTC
>JAUMHQ010000296.1:1669084-1680444 GCA_032361165.1 Enteromius paludinosus | reverse complement strand
CTAATGTTTATCAGTACATTACAGAAAATAATGAACTTTATCACAATATGCAAATTTTTTGAGAAGGACCTGTACATCCTGCCAAGATGAAAATCCTTTTGTGGAGAAGTATTTGACCTAGTCTCAACACTCTTCAGCACCTGTGAAGGATTCTGTAGAGATGAGTTGAGCAACACCCTTCATTAAAGGCCCGAGCATTAAAGGAAGTCATCCTCCAGAAGTTAAACAGGAAAGATGTGATCATTTGTTACTCATGCAGATTTTTCTCAACACCGAGTTAACACGGATGCCACCTCCACAGGCTGGGGTGCTGTATGCAATGGGCAAGCAGCCTCGGGTCCCTGGACTAGCGTCCGACAGCTTTGGCATATCAATTGCCTCGAGCTGATGGCAGTGTTTCTCATGCTGCATCATTTTCTTCGGATGCTGCGCCACAAGCACGTGTTAGTCTGGACGGACAACACTGCGGCTGTTGCGTACATCAACAAACAAGATGGTCTACGCCCCCGCCGTATGTCTCAGCTCGCCCGCCATCTGCTCCTGTGGAGTCACAAGCGGCTGAAATCGCTGCGCGCTATTCATGTACCAGGGCTACTCAACCGTGCTGCGGATCAGCTCTCACGGCAGTCCACCCACCCTGGAGAATGGCGACTCCACCCCCAAGTAGTCCAGCTGATCTGGAGTCACTTCGGAGAAGCCAAGATTGATCTCTTTGCCTCTCCCGAGTCGACCCATTGCCCTCTGTTTTATTCCCTTCACGAGTCCCCTTGGGTGCTCGGCAGGGATGCACTGGCATGCAGCTGGCCTCCGGGGCTCAAGTACGCCTTTCCCCCAGTGAGCCTCCTTGCACAAACACAGTGCAAGATCAGGGAGGACGACGAACAAGTCCTGCTGGTAGCGCCTTACTGGCCCTCCCGGACTTGTTTTGCAGACCTCGCGTTCCTCGTGGCAGCCACTCCCTGGAAAATCCAATGGAGGAAGGACCTTCTTTCTCAGGGGATGGGCACCATATGGCACCCGCGTCCCGATCTCTGGAACCTGCATGTCTGGCTCCTGGACGGGACGTGGAAGACTTCTCCAGCCTCTCCAGCGCTGTCGTAGATACCATCTCTCAAGCACGGGCTCCCTCTATGAGGCAGGCTTATGCTCAGAGATGGGTTCTGTTAATCAACTGGTGTAAAGTGTATGTCACTGCCATAGCCGAATATCATAATGCAGTGGAGGGCGCATCCCTCGGGAAGCATCAGCTCATCGTTCGATTCCTTAGGGGTGCGCGTCGGGTTAATCCCCCGAGACTGCACCTCTTACCCTCTTGGGACCTAGCCGTCGCCTTAAATGGCCTGTGGTTAGCTCCTTTCGAGCCACTTCAGTCGGCCGATATAAAATATCTGATGCTGAAGACAGTGCTTCTCATTGTACTGGCCTCTATTAAAAGGGTAGGGGATCTACAAGCCTTCTCTGTCGACGAAGAGTGCCTACAGTTCAGCCCGGCTGATTCTCACGTCATCCTGAGACCTCGGCCCAGCTACGTGCCCAAGGTTCCCACCACGCCTTTCCGCGAACCTGCAAGCTCTGCCCCGGGAGGAGGTAGACCCAACTTTAGAGTTATTGTGTCCTGTACGCGCGCTGCGCCTCTACACTGACCCTACTCAGAGCTTCAGATGCTCTCAACAGCTCTTTATTTGCTTCGGTGGCCAGCAGAAAGGGAATGCTGTCACCAGACACTCACTGGGTGGTAGAAGCCATCTCCCTGGCTTATTTAAACTAGGGAGAGCCTTGCCCCTTAGGACTGAAAGCTCACTCAACAAGGAGTGTCGCCTCATCCTATGCGCTGGCTCATTGCGCCTCTTTAGCGGATATCTGCAGAGCTGCGGGCTGGGAGACACCCAACACCTTCGCCAGGTTTTACGACTTCTTCGTAGAGGCCGTGTCTTCTCACGTCCTTGATCAGGACAGCAGGTAAACAAGAGGACCGAGAGGATACCTCAGTGTTCCCTCGAATGTGCATAACCTGAGTCCTCCCTGCCCCGCAGTCGAACTACAGCGGAGTAGCTCCGGCTGTACTTCCTCTGGGTCTCCTTCGCCCAGAGGTGTGGCAACAAATCTCAATATTCCACAGTCAGTCAGAAGGCTGTGTTTCCCTTCAATTATATCCAGAAAAATCTTATCGATAAATTGTATTTTCTTATTCCACATGCGAGAACTGTGTTAAAGTATGTGCTCCGGCCTCAACCGCTTGCTTCAGCACCACTGAAAGCAACTCTGTCTTCCCCTCTTCTTGGGCCACAGAGGGTTGGGAAGGTTACATGCAGATCCTCCACTGACGAGTATCTCGCCTGTCGGCGGGGGGTCTCCGCGTAACGCGGGCTTAGAGTCGTGGCCTGTTCCATGGGTGTTCCCATATGTAACGTCGAAGTGATTCGACTGAAAGGGTAACATCTAGGTTGCGAACGTAACCCACGTTCCCTGAAGGAGGGAACGGAGTCGTTACACTTTCTCCTGCCACGACTCTTGGGTCACGATGACCCAGGCTCGGCTCTTCAGCGAAAACCTGCATGTGCATTTCGCTCGTGCCCTCTTATATTCACGCAGTGATGAGGTGCACCTGAGCGCAATCAAATACATGCCAATATTCATTGGCCTTTTGTTTAAAGCTCAAAGGCAATTGGTCCCTCTGGCGAGTTCCCGTATGTAACATCTCTGTTCCGTCCTTCAGGGAACGTGGGTTACGTTCGTAACCTAGGCGTTACTTTGAACGATTCTCTCAATCCCAAGAGAACACTTAAAGTTATGGAAGACATATGTTGAATTTAGGGTGTACTCATTTCTTCATTAAACAAAATTGGCTAATTTAATTTTTTTTTGTGTGTGTGTGTGTGTGTGTGTGTGTGTGTAAGTGTATGTTTGATACATTTCCATTTTGCCATCTTTCCATACATTGTATAAGCAATCATTAAGAAAAATTGTCAAGAACAATTGTAGATTGCAGGAAACTTCTGTAAATGATTTGATCTGTCTACAGAAATCTGAAAATGACATCCAACAACACAGCACCTGTTTGTGGGACAAATATAACAATTAAGGTCCTTGAATGTGCAGGGTTTATAATTGAGCTGTTTATTTCTACAGCTGCAGAACAGTGACCCGACACTTACTTACTGAGGCTCAGTCTAACAATGACCCATCTTAATAAACCCCCAACGGTCCTCTACATGTCACGACTTGGTAGCATGACCCCTGTAAGTCTTTACAAAGAGGTCCTGTGAATCAACAGAGCAAGAATTTTCACAACATAAGGAAGCATCAGCTGTGAAATGTAAATCCTGTAAATACAATACCACTGAACTCTAGAAATGTTGTTGTTACAAGGATACTGTGGTTTGCATACTCCTTTTTTTATACATGCAGTGGTTTGCATACTCGCAGCAGCCCGTACACAAACTGTCGGAAAGATATTATTTTGAGTAGCAGAATTAATCAATTCCCTTTGACTCCTTCACTCGCCCCAGAGGAATTTGAGGAATTTCAATTAACTCGTAATCCAAAACTCCAAGATTCACATGGTCCCACTGCAGTCACCGGGAGGAAAGCAACAACAGGAGTTCTTTCCTACTCCCACAGTCCTGGAAACCAAAAAGATAATGAGTGTACATGTTGCACTAAACATCTGATTATTATTACTTTTCCAACTCTTCTCAATAAATGTGCTGACTGTACCCTCTGAACAGCCTTTACTGGGTGTACCAGAATCTATAATAGCACATAATACCTCTTGATAATATCTGTTCTTAATTCTCTTATTTCAAATGACTTGATCTCCCAACAAAACTGTTTCCGATATTTCAGAAGTTTAATAGTTCTTTAAATAAAGTCTCTTATGCTCAACAAAGCTGCGTTTATCTGATATTGTGAAATATTATTAAAATGTTTTCAGTTTGGAAATATTTGAATATGCAGTTTATTCCTGTGAATTTTCAGCAGCATTACTCAAGTCTTCAGTGTCACATGATCAGAAATCTAATTTGATGATTTTATGATCAAGAAACATTTTTATTGTTATCAACAGTTTTATCAACAGTTAAACCACAGCTTTAATGCATAGATAGCTCATTTATTTTCAAATGGAAATCTTTTGTAATTTTTTAAATGTCTTTACTCTCTCCTTTGATCAATTTCATGCATACCTGCTCAGTAAAAATGCATTTCTTTTAATAAATAAATCTTACTGACACCAAACTTTTGCACAGTGTACATCATACCACTCTTACTTCTATATTTTATTTATCAGATTCTGCTTTTAGAGTTAACAAAATGAATGAAAATGAATACAAAGTGACACACGTACCTACCATAAATCAAAGGAACAAAAACCTCTCAATGCAAAAGTCAAAACTTCTGACACCATGACTCACATCGCGGAACAATTCTGTTATTACTATACATGTATGATTAATAGTCACCTACTGTGTTTGTGATATCAAAACAGAAACTGTAGCTATGGCTTTGTCATTTTGTGAGTCATTACTCATTTAGTCACGAATTAAAAAAAATGAGGATAAGCAATCACTGCAGCACTTTCAAACGTAATACTATAATACATTAAAACAATTATACTGCTTTTAAGATTTGCCAGAATACTGATCAATTTCAATATCCTGAAATCCCCATACAGTGTAGAGAAGCAATAAAATATTACTCTGCTTTTGTAAACGTTCAAATGTGTGAGAACTAAAGGAGCTGACAAGTTACAACATAGATCAGTCTCATTTTGAAATCGCTTTGGAAAAAAAGCTGATGTGTAAAGAGACATCAAAGACACCAATCAAGCTTTAGCTTTGGGTCACTGCATGGGAAGCCTTGAGTGCTTTAATTATGAGTTTTGAATAAAAGTATAAAATATAATGGTAACATTTTTAGTCGTTGCACAATATTTTAAGCGGGGCCTTCATTACATATTATTTGAAAAACGTTAGTGTTTGCTTAGAACTTTAATACCTTATTTCCCCCAGCTATCATTTGATTGTATGTGGAACATTTATAACAGTAAGTTTGAGAAACTCATAAAACTCCATTATTGTAATTTTTTATGTTCCTCGTTATAAAAGCCTAATGGAATTAAACGCAGGACTTACATAAAGTCACATCAGCACTTTTCACATCCATCTCTAACACCTTACATGAAACTGGAAGCTACTTAAATCTAATGTATCATTTATAATAAGAACTGCTTCCACTGCACTTTTAGAGACAGCGAGCAGGTACAACACAGTGACTACATACACTACTGTTCAAAAGTCTGGGGTCAGTAAGAATTGTGTGTGTGTGAAAGTAACACTTTTATTCTGCAAGGATGCATAAAATTGATCAAAAGTCATAGCAGTAGTCATTCAGTTTTTTTTCTTTAGCTTTTCATTCAATCTTAAAAGTGAATCACAAGATTCCCCTATCCATAGCATTAATATAAGATGTATTTCTTGAGCATCAAAGAAGCATATTAGATTCTATGCCACGGAAGACTGGATAAATAGTTGCTGCAAAATCAGCTTTGCCATCACAAGAATATGAATTAAAATATATTAAAATAGAAAACATTTTAAATTCTAACAATATTTCACAACATTATTGTTTTTACTGCACTTTAAGGTGCCCCTACTATGGATTATGAAAGGTTTATATTTTGGTTCTCAATATGCAGGATGACATGCAAGGTCAAAAAACGCTTTCATTTTCTTATAGGCATTTTTTAAAAAAACGTATTTGTTCAACGACTCCCAAAAGATTCGTTAAATGATTCATTTTTCCAAACCCCTCCAGTGATGGGTCGATTTCATTTAAAGCATTTTTGTCCTTTTTATATTTTTTTTGGAAGAGTAAGACAAGAAAACTACAATTACAATACACAAAGACAAAATAAATAAAAATGATATAATTTAAAGCAGTGTTTGTGAGCTTTTAACACTCCAAAAGCAGCACCTAGTGGCAAAGAATGAATTAGCATTTTGGTTTAGAGCCAACTCGAAAAGTTCAACAAGTGGGCGGGCAATATGCTAATGTTTCAATATTCTAATGTTTGGCGTCAACATAAAATGGCCCAGGGCTCATTTCAAAAACTCGTTAAAATTATTGTTTATTCTTTCTTTTGAGAGACAATAACTTTATACACGTTGTACTTTCAGATGTAAAACTTTTCAGGATGTTTCCATTTACTGTGTTACACACTGCCGGAAAGATAATTTTCCAAAACCCACAATAGGGGCACTTTAAACTAATGTGCCTCTTTCTAAGGTCATATCTACTCAGGGCAAGGCCGCAGACTTGACACCTTTGCCCTTAATATTATTATACACTATGTAGACATGAAAGTTAAGACGGACCACAAGTCTTATGAGCCCAAGTCATTTAAAAGGCAGGAGACCATAACAAAATTCTCAAAATTCCTGAAGGTTTTCTTCAAGAGAACACATCCTTTGTTGTGTCAACTGTGGTTTTAGGGCAGAACTGTTCTTGACAACTTACAAGCGACACAATTCATAAAAAAAAAAAAAAGTTGTTGTAACACTATTCGTTAACAAGAGAATACAAACGCTTTCGTGATATATGGTGTGCAATGTTTATTGAAACTGATTACAGATGAACAGGGCCAGTCCCTTTAAAACCAGTTAAGAAGAATCGTGTTGGTAGAAAATGACAAAATGATCCCCTTTGGACATAGTTTGAGGGATTGAAGAGCTTAGATCTTGGCCACAGAGCACTGCATGTGTACGGTAGTCTGGAGAGACACAAAACAAGCAATAGAGAAAAAAGACAAGACATAGGAGTAACCATAGCACTTTTTAGTCAAATCTCGCCCTTTGACTCAATGACCCCAGTCTGTGAAATTTATGCGGCGGTTCTCTTCTGAGAGAGGTTGATTTTGTCACCCAGACTCAAAGCCATACCCTATGAAAAAACAAAAGGAACAAATTATACAGGCAATTTCAAGAACTCACTGGTATAAAAAAATGATTTAAATACTTTGTAACTGACCACTACAATATACAAACGACTATACATAATCCAAAATCACCTGGCTTTTGGCTCGTATGCGAATATGGCCATTGACTGGGGCATCAGGTCCCATGTGGATTGGCTTTTCGATGCTGACGTTTGCAAGGGCATCCTCCCCAAATATAGAGCGGGCATATAGATTCGCTGCCATAAAGCCACAGATGCCGGACAGGGCCTGAGTTACAAAGCAAAACATGAGATATGAATACAAAAAACATACATTTTAAGAGGCATTTACTGTCTACTTATCACGTGGGTACTGTACCTTCTCTGGGGTCAAGCACTTCATGTTGGTAGATTTAAGAATGTGTAGGAGATAGTCGTTCAGATCTGTGATGTTGGTGTTGACGGTAACCTACGTGCAAACAAAGTACAGAACAAATTCCAGACATTCCCCCTCACAAAATGGTTAGATTAACATCTGCAAAAAGAAATCACCAGACACTTGCCTTATTTTCCCACTCAAATTCAGCCCACATCTGTCTGAACTCGGCGTCTGTGCAGGAGGCGGGCTGAATGTAGTCCATGATATCAATGTGAATGTCGCTGAGGACTACGCAGTTCCTGTCACTGGCTGCTCCTGAAACATCATATACTGCAAAACATGCGGTTTTGTTTATTAAAGTGATTTCAGGTCCCTCAAAAGCAAAAATTAGTACAGTTATGAATAAGGACAGCTACACATAGTCCACAAACCTATGTTTCCAAATATGATGCCATTCTCTGTGGAGGCCACTTTCACATTGGCTTTGATATTGGCAAAGTCGTGAGGAGCCAATGTAAGAGGAGATGGTTTCTCAACCAATTTAAGATCACCTGGAGGTTAAACATCATGTTTACTAAAACATGCACCAAACACATACAATAAAGTATCAAAGGAACAACATTTACCAAGTGTTGCCAGCTCCAGGGTACAGTTCTGTAGGGTGTCGCTAGTCTGATTAACAACCAGGACATCCAATACGATGTCATACTGATTGACATGTACATAAGCTTCTGCGTACACTGGATCTGAGAAACCAGTTAACTGGGTGACCTGGAAGAAAACACGAGACGGATCAGTTCAGGTCTATGGTTTTCAAACAGAGGGCCAAGGGGCAAAAGGGGGCCTTAAGATAACTTCAAATATTAAAAATCAGAAAAAAAGACCAGAAGCTCACATTTCAAATGGCCCACTGAATAAATAAAAAACATTAGCAGAACTATGGAAATATTACATTGTAAGATACTACAAATGGGTGGAAATTTCAAACTCCTGCCTAATGAGAGGCATTAACATTTTCCATCAGTTGAACCAACGTGCCCTCTGGTGGTCAAAAATGACAAACTACAAACAACCTTTCCAATTATGTTTAAGCTTTGTAACTAGTCTTCATCATTATAAAAATATGGCTTGCACAGGTTCAAATAGATCCATATAAAATCTTCCAAAGACCTTATTAAGTTTGGAGGCTAGAGGGTCTGCGGCTTCTTTCCTCTGAGTGTTGCCCATAGCAGCCAGCAAACTGAGCTGGAATTGATCTTCTTTGGACGTCATCTCATTCTTAGCGGTCAGCTGCATGAAGGAGATCGGATCATCTGCCTGAACCGTTACGTTGCGCTTCTCAGACTCTTTCTGAGGGGGAAAAAAACAAACAAACAAACACAATAATTAAATATAAAGGTCACAAATAAATGAGAAGTGATCATCTTTTAATCTGTAAGACAAAATCTGACAATATGTTCATCTATATCTTCACATAGATATAGCAATACTATAATCATATTATTAGGTTTCGGATTTCACATACTACCAGAAAGCAATGAGGGGAAGCATGTTTACCTTCTGAGACAGTTTCTCCTCCTCCAGTCTGACAGCGAGCATATGGGACAGAGATCTGCGGCATTCCTTGTTAAAGATGTCATTCATAAGAGGCGAGCACTCAGACAGGACCTTGAGGCACAGTGAGATCCGGTCCACATCATCATCTGTGATGGGCTTCTTGGGTAGAGACGACTTGCCAAGATGGAGCACAGTGGCCATGATCAGCATGGCCTCTGCAACAAACGACTAAAGGCAGGAAAATAACATTTATTCCAGCACAAATAGACACATGAATAATTTGAGTTTAGTCACCGTTTAAAAATGAACTTACATTTTGTCTTTTTTTGTCTTCAGCAAGGGCAACATAGCGCAAGGCTACTTTGGTGAGGGTGGTGGCCAATGATGCAGCAACGTAGAAGTCTCCATCCATCAGGAAACCCCTCAGAGGAGGCCTACAGAACAAAGGGATTTTTAGAGATGTAACACAAAGGATAATTCCCATATTATATCAGGAGGAGACAATCACCTGTCCTCTTCTTTTTTGGATGGTCTGGAGGTGCTCAGGGCACTCTGAGTGACGTAAGTGCCCATTTCTGTCACCAGCTTAGGAGCTGGAGTTGCAGTCACTTCTTCCTCAGGTTTCACCTCCCCAGCCTCTTTTTTCAACTCATTTTCCACGATAGGTATCTGAATAAAAAGAAAGATCATAACTTAAAACAAATGTTTTAGAGGACTGTAATGTGTAATGCTTCTCATACTTTTGTATATTTTAAGAACATCTTCGTTGCTTTTTATGTGTACACTACTGTGAACTTTTCTGCAAACCTGAATATTTTAATATATTTCTATTATAAATATTATTAGTAGAAGAAATTTTATATTCAGGGCTCCCACATTTTGACAAATTAACTAGTCAATGACTTCAATGAAAAGTCTTTTTTTGTTTCATTTTACAGCGATCACACTCAAAATAATTTGAGTTTATTAATTTTAAAAAATTATCCAGGCCTGGAAATCACAAGAACCATCATTTTTATTTTCAATACAACACTACTTAACCATAAAGCCTTTCCCCTCAATTTCATATAACTTAATATGTTTACTGTTGTTAACAGGGTTCATTTGGTGCTTGTTTCAGACAGGTGTTGACGATGAGCCCTGAATTTAACATAGCAACATGAAGTGCCGCCCTACAGACCTCTCCCAAAGATCTGCGGACTTCTGTCATGACACTCTGGATGTCGTCTTTAGTGCTGCAATATTCACCCAAAATCCACAGAGCGCCTCTATAAATCCTGCAACAGAAAAGTCCTCGTTTAAAATCACTGCTATGCATCATGATCCCTTTTATAACCCGATCGAGACAAAGTACTATTAAGCAGTCCAGAATAATAGATTAAAGTGCCCCTATTATGCCTTTTCAAATATTATCTTTCATGCAGCGTGTCAAGTAGCTGTATGTGAACATCTGCAAAGTTGTGATGCCGACAGTGCACAATAAGTCATTGTCTATCAAAAAAAAAAAAGAGTCGGCTCACATTCTCCTAAACGAGCCGTCAGCACTTCAAATCCACATCACTAAGTAACATATTTACCTAATGGCCGTCCATGTTCTACGTCGTTCGCTCAAACAGTACAATTTTACAACAGTACAGTTTGGATTAATCAAACTTCTAATGAAGCAGTTAAGCAGCATTTCTTACTTGACCGTCTTGATGGCGTGAAAGACTTCTAGCATCTTCTCAATGATGAGAGGTCTAAGGTTGTCAAACCTCTGAATCGCCTCTCGCACAAACTCCAGCACGTCGGCTGCAGCCGCCTCGTTAGTGTCACTCAGGAACTCCATTAGCTGTGGCCATACACAAAACACAAGTAGTAAATTCAAGAACCAAAATGAGAACAGGGAGTCTATAAATCATGAGAAGATCGAAATGGGTTGGATGAATTAACAATAAATGTTAAACGGTCCAATGACCTGCTGAAGTGTGTAACCTCAATTTTGTTGCTAGTAATGAATTGTTTTTAAACGTACCACAGGGATGACATTGGCTGCCATGTCAGGGAAGCGCACGCTACAGGAGTGAAGAGTGCGAACAAGCAGCTGCCTGTACTTGTCTGTGTCCTCATGCTCAGTCACATTGTTGGTTTTGATGACCTCTTTCTTTAGCACTATAACCAGCTGCAAAACAAAATTACAATTCAGGTCCTTTGCTTGAAAGATTTTTTTGACATAAAGTAGTAACTATTTACCATTGCGTGAAAGACCTTCATTTTTTTTAAACATGTAATAAAAGTCAATGTGGATCAAGCATGAATATGGCCATCAAAACAGTAATCACACTACACTTTAAGAAAATGCTAATAAAAATACATTTCTTCAGAAACAAAAGTTTCCTGATTTTTGATTATTTATTTTATTTATATAGCGCTGTTCAAATAGAAGAACAGAGTGATGGTAATGTATAATGACGAGAATTAAACTTTATTTATTAAATGCAGAGACGGTCTC
>JAUMHQ010000296.1:1656002-1668984 GCA_032361165.1 Enteromius paludinosus | reverse complement strand
GCTAAAATAACGAAGGAGTGGCTTCACAACAACTCCATGACTGTTCTTGAATGGCCCAGCCAGAGCCCTGACTTAAATCCAATTGAGCATCTCAGGAAAGACCTAAAAATGGTTGTCCACCAATGTTTATCATCCAACCTGACAGAACTGGAGAGGATCTGCAAGGAGGCAGAGTGTCCCCAAATCCAGGTGTAAAAAACTTTTTGAATCTTTCCCAAAAAGACTCATGGCTTTTTGCACGATCAAAAGGGTGCTTCTACCAAATACTGAATACTTTGGACCCTTTCAGTTTTTATTTTTTATTAATCTGCAAAAATGTAAACAATTCTGTTTTTCTGTCAATATGGGGTGCTGTGTGTACATTAATGAGGAAAAAAAATAACTTAAATGATTTTAGCAAATGACTGCAATATAACAAAGAGTGAAAAATTTAAGGGGGTCTGAATTTCCGTACCCACTGTATATAATAAAACAACAATTCATTCAAATTTTCAAAATTACTATATTAAACACATTTAAATAGGGATTGGTTTGCGAGTGTCTCAGTCTGACTATTCGTACTACAAACTAGAGATTATTACTAGAAAGTCATTTTCTGTTCTCAACTTGCATGCTATAAAAAGAAGACATTGTGAGTAATTTCTGATCTCTTGGGGGGGGGGGTATAATATTCTGGTCTGTATTAGCTTATGTATGTTACTGCTCATCTGCAAAATGTCTCTCCACTGCCACATATAACTTTCTAATGAGACAGGAAGAACATGCATTAAATTATTTTGTGAATTTTATGACTTTATTTCAGTTGAATCATGTGATTCAAAAGAATGAAGGTAAAACATATCCTTTTGGGTGAACTTAAAAAGGAGTGATCTATATTTCAGAAAACTTCCTTGGTAAAAGTTTGAACATCTTGGAGGATTAGAAAGGAAGCGATAAGGTGTCTCTGACCTGTCTCAGACTACTGCCCCATACCTCCCCCCTTTACATTTAGTTATCCTGCAACAGGTGGCCGCAGTCAAACACAATCCTCTATACTGTACATTACAGGATGAAGACAGGCAGATAAAAGCATTGTGCAGACAATAATCCAGCATGCTCTACCAGATCCTGCTGCCAACGGCAATATAAGTGGGTCACATGTCTGCCAACAAATCCTCTGCATGAATGCTTGAATGACAACGAAAAACTATTACAATAAAATAATTTGAAGTTATCTAACTGGAGTAAATCAACGAAGTGTTCATGCCGCAGACTGTCCTAAGAGCATGTGATCACTCTCCTTTAAAAGAAGTTCCATTTAGAAATTGCTAATAAATGTTTAACTTTAATTCAAGTTAAACATGGCATTCTGAATTAGAAGAACTAAGCATTTCTTTTCTTGCAAAACATGAACAGATATATATCTACAACATTTAAGTACTGAGCAATAACAATTAACTGTACTTACTATACCGGTAGGGTTAGGATTGGAGTTTGGTTTAGGGATACTTGCATGCAATTATGCACACTTTATTGTTATTATAACAAGTACATGTAATCTGTAACAATGACACCTTAAAATAAAGTGTTTAAATCTGAAATTTAAATGAAGAGCTATTCAAATACATTTACAGCTATTAAACACTCAACTCAAATCAAATATCATTAATTACTGTACTAAATAGCATTCGTTTGTTTTACACATTCTGACAGCTTGGAAAGAGAATAAAAAAGGTTATTCGTTTCATCAAATAAATGACCTTTTGAAAAAGAAATCAAAGGGGATTCATTAGCTTTAGCAAAGTTTGGCTGACAGCAGCTTTGAAAGGCAGATGTTGCTGCTGCTGTTTTTAATGAGAGATCACTAATTAGGGTTGCTAGCAATTCAAGTGTGTGGAAGGTGCTTTGCACAGAGAGAGAACAGCCAATGGCTAACACAGTCGCTGTTATTTACTTCCTCTGCGAGGTGACACACAGCACAAATTCTTAATTAGAATCACAGGAAGGGGATGGGGTAATTCCGTCCTTACTCGTTTTGACTGCAGTTATAACACAAACACACAAAACAGGAAATGGTGTGAATCACAAATCAAGCACCGCCCCATTTGCGACCCGATCGACCAGGGAGCTGGGACTGAGGGGAAGGTGACAGACATGTGCATGCAGTGTGTAGAGGGGTGAAACCTGTCTATCACTCACTGACTGGCAGGGGCTGGGATGGGCGGCACAGGGTGCATGAGGGGAGGAAAGTCTGATTATCTACAGGACAGGAGTGTGAAGAAGTTGCACTTCAGAGTTAAAAATTGCACACACACACATAAACAAACACAGACAGAGACAACACATCATCCCACAAGTCGGCTAATGCTAGGTGGTGTGATATCGGAGCTGTGAAAGGACAGATGAATTCAGGTCCACTGGACCCCCTGTGGCAACGACAGAAAAACTAAAGCAACTAACCTCAGTAAAAAGCTGCTACGCAGAAAGCCCTCCATGTTCAGCATTTGGTTTCTGTAGCAGGAGAAATACACAGAGAGCCATTGTAACTGAGCGAGCACAAGTTAGCATGGCAACTTTAAAACAGTAACAGAGGGGAGAAAACAGACAAAACCACCAACACATCCTCGACTGTCCCCGAAACATTTTTATCTTCCAAACCAAACGCAAGAACAAAGATGTAACACTCCCCACAGCTCCACTAATAGCTTTTCATCCGTCTTTTCGGAGAAACAGACATTTGTCATTAGAGTACATGGTTTTCCAGTCCCGTTTTTGATGATATGTTATCGTATGACAGTGGTTCCTGGGCGCTGCTCCTCCCAAAGCAGCGTGTGGTGGTCCAGCTGTGGACCATGTGTGGCGGGGCCATGGCGGCTTCTAGGAGCTGGACCACAGGGGCCCACACGGGGCCAACTCTGAGCCAATGCTGGGCCGCGCACCCATGGGGAGGCGGGAGGATGTGGTCATGATATCACCACGTGCAGAGGCTGCTCTAAAAGGCTAATGCCGCAAATTTGGTAGCACATGTTTGGAAATTGTCTCCAAAGGGTTTCCATTAGTCTCAGTTTTTGGTCTTTACAAGGCAGACACACATATATGACTTATAAAGATCAAGTGTCTGTTTGTATAGTAAAATAAACTGCTGGGCAAAAGACAATGTAAAGAACGTGATGAAAAACAGAACACTGCAATAATAAAAATATTGTATTGTATAAAAAAATGTCATGTAGTAGAGTACACAGACAATATGATTATAGGAATATGACATATTTATTTAACTACTAATTTACATATTTTTTCGGAGCTTATTTTAATTAGTAATTAGTTTAAGCTAAATAAACAGAAGTGCAGACTATATATATACATAGATATATTTTTGCAAACTCATATTTAATATTAATTTAATTAATATAGAATTCATTCTGTAGAAAAGAAATTAGAAAAACTAATAATAAAATAAAATTATTAACATTAATATTAAAAAAAAATACATATATAGCTTTAATTAAATAAATATTAAATTTAATGAAAAGATTGCAATTAATACAAATAATACATTCCACCCCAAATAGATGTGTAGTGTATATGTGTGTGTGTGTATGTGTGTGTGTTGTACCCATGGCACCCAGTGCAGCTCTACAAAGTTCCAATTCTGGTTGCTTACTTTTGGTCCCTACTGGAGCTACAACCAGAGAAGATGCATTTCCAGATTTCAGATTTTCTGTTTTTTATTTATTTATTTTTTTTTAATGCAATCCTGCAGAACAGGAATTCATCAAGTGCTGAAACTAATTAGCGATTTCTCTCATGCTCTAACACCCCACTCCCTCTCTCACATCATCATCATCATAAATAAGAGACACATCAGAGTCAAAAGACATCCAGTCTTCTGCCTCCTAAATGCTTTCGCTTTCAGTGACATGGGTGTAATTTGCCCCATGCTTCTCCCCTCCCTTTATCCTCTCTCTCTCTCTCTCTCTCTCTTTCTTTTTCTCGATGGCGAGTTATGCTGCTGTGGACGGGTAGAAACAAAGCCACTGGGAGAATGGAAAGAGTGAGATCAGAGAACCCCAAGGACACTGCGCCTTTCAGGCCGGCCAGCACTTAGCAGGCCAGAGGACCCGTAAGACCCGTCGAGACTTTTCTCACAGTCAGGTGTCTGGGAGCTTTTGGGGGATGGGAAAGGAGTGTTTTCGGCCATGAGCGCTCTGCTCACATAATACCCAAGTGCTGCCACAGCAGTGACAACGCGAGAAAACAACAGTAAAAACGCAACAGAGGCAATCAAGCGTGTCTCCTCACCATTCCGAGAGAGTGTTAAAAAAACACACACACACTCTCGCACACCCTCCCCTCACACTCTCTCTCTCTCTCTCCAACTCTTGCTTTTGTTAGGGGGGCAGCTAGAAGACAGCAAAAACACACGCATGCTGTCAGCGTCTGAAGCGCGCTCTGAGCAGATTAGATATAAGTGATGTTTGATTGTCGGGTCTGTTTATTCTGCTTAAAAATATGCTAAATAAAACAGAGTGAGGAATATGCAACATTTATCTAGATTGTCTTGTTAGAATAACACTCCATAAATGTTAAGTGAGATCTCTGGCACAACATGGACAAAGAAACTTCAAGCTTTTTTATTAAGTATCAAATCTATTTACTTTCTTTGGGATTTATGTATTGATGATTATAATAGAGGCCTAATTTCTTTACGCCAAATTCTATATATTTTTAAAATAAAAAAAAAAAACTAAATTATTATTACAATTATTACTAGCATTTAATTTGTTATTTTTAATAATAATAAAAAATGTAAAACTAATTATTTTATAATTTAATCATAATTTTAAATGATGGATAAATAACGGATACCTAGTTCAGTCTAATATAAAGTGAGACATTATCACTCCGTTCAAGTGATGAGTTTCTCTGTGTCTCCCTCAGTTTTCTTAGCCTTTGGCTGCGGTGTTCCCTCAGCCTTCTCCTGCAGCTGAAAAAAAAGTAACTCAGTGCAGTAATTGAGACAACTAGGATCCCTGTGTATGGATTTCGCTGCGGTTTACAGGACGAGCCGAGGAAAAAGTGACTGAGCCACACAGTATTGTCTCAGCATATCGGAAAGAAAGAAATAAACAGAGTAAAGCGAGGCTTAAATTTAGAACAGACCGTGTTTCAAGGGCAACGGATTGTTGAATGAAAAACAGCGAAGATCAACATCAGCGTTAAAAGTTGAGCTCCATGTGCCTTTTTTCTCCAAAGAGCCCGAGACCTGCCAAGAACCGCTTCTGCCCAAGCGAAGTCTCCCACCATCTGCAACAAATGTGCTCTATTAAAACAGTACCATATGGACAACAAGCCCTCGCTATTAACACGGCTTCTGTACGGCCCCCCTCGCTAACGCAGTGCACATTTCGAACTTTCAGTCAAATTGACTGGCTGAATTAATGTAGTGCTATAGAGAGTGGGTGGGCTCGCACACGGAGATGGAGATCCCAGCGATGCCGTGACTAAACTTATCCTACATACTACCACAGAACTGATCTATAGATGTTCTCCAGACAGCAGGAGGGGAACTGAGAGCCAGACGAATTCATTCAGGACAGACAGAAAAAACATCTTCATTCACAAGAAAAGCCCACAAACCAGATTACCGGCTAAAGTCTTGAGGTTACAAAACGAAGTGAAGTACCCAAAATGAATCATTTATTCCATGAAGAAGATGACCACGACTTCCTCCGCAATGTCAAGATGGCACTGATTAAACCCTGAGGGCGTGGCTTGTGTTAATGCGACGCCTCTCCTCAGCGAATCAGAGCGAGACAGACTCAACCCGACCACACCCACAGACTATAAAGCTTTACTATTCTTCAGCGCACGTGACGTCATCATTTTGTAACACACACACACAAACAGAACACATACTTAATCAATTAGGCCTTTGTGGATTTAACCCGACCCAAAGGTTCACGCAATTTCTGTTTGTTTATTTTTCCCGTCACAAGGCCTTAAACACTATTCCTAATTAGTCGGAAAAAAGGGGGATATTTTTCTTCTGAATGCCGCTCGCTGACAGGTATTAGAAAACGGCATGATGTGAAACACACTGTGTGTTTACTCATTCAATCAATTGTTTCTGGACGGGTAGCACTCATCAGAAGCTACAGTGACATGCCAGTGCTCTGAAAAAAGGGGTAAAATGAAATGATGACATGTGCCAATAATAACGGCCCACAGAGACATGTGATCTTCCAGTGCCTACACCTGAGTGTGTTCAGGAGAATTGCAATAGAGAAGGTTTAGCCCTTTGTGTCAGTCACAAACAAATATTCAGCCTAGCCTTGGCCACGCAAGATACATATATTCATGTATTTTATCCATAAAAATAATAACATTTTTCAAAAACATTTGAAATAAATTTTCATTTTAATATAAAAGTGAAATTCTGAGATTATTGCATTCTGGAACATCTAGGCATGTCTTCTGCTCGAAAACAACCTTTCTCATCTCAGAGCCTTTACTCAGTTGCTACACCTAAATTAATTCCAGTTCAATTCATTTCATTTCCCAGGATACACAAAAATAGTTATGTACGCCTGATTAAAATCTCTGCTAAACTTCACTACAGAGAAAAAGCATATCACCCCCCCCAAAAAAAAATCTAAACAGATTCTATAGCAAAGTGAAAACACTATATTTTGAAGTAACTGATGACAGTCTAATTAAATTAGGATTTCATCCGCTCTCATCTGAGCCACGAAAGGTGTGAAAAGGTTTTGACAGCGCAGGGAAAAAATCCCCTCTGTCCACAGATCCTAACACGCCTCTCGGGTTGTCCTCCTGTCACCGCACACACCTCCAAACGGCATCACAAAAGAAGACGTGACAGAGAGGGGCTTCCTCCACCCCCCCCCCAACACAGCCCACCGATTAAATACACTCTCACTAACAGCACCGTTGTCTCATCCTTTAGTCTTAACCCCCCCCTCTATCACCCACCCTGAGGAGTAGTGAATTAATTTGTGCAAAGCAACCCAACATTAGGAAGGTGTGTTGAAAGGTGTCTGCTCATGTTTCAAATTAAACGCACTGCTGGTCAGCATTAGCACCTAGATGCCCGTCGAGGCTGTGCGCCTGCCTCTGACACTTATCCGAGAGAGAGAGAGAGAGAGAGAGAGAAACTGGATTTGCCTGTTCACACTGGAATAATTAGAACATGTCAGGAAGAATTAATTTCCTCATTTTTCAAAAGGATACACAGAAATTACCATGTTATTATATGACAGGGTCCCTGGGAGGATTGTATTAAATTTGATTTCAAGCGCAGCCCACACAACAAATTAAAGTCATAAATAAGATGGAAAGAAGCGGGGCACAGAGCATATGTTTATGGCAATGAGTGAAGCCAGGGGACCAGAAAGAACTATCTTCATTTCATTTTATTTAAATCAGGCCGACACTCTGTGTCTGAATGACAGCACTTGCTAATGAGGGCTCAGGGTCTCTTTTATATTAGCAAAGAGAAACAGCCACTTAGTGGGTTAGTCGCCATGCACCTTTCCTCTACAACTCAACCAGCTGAGCATCTGCCTCCCCTAATGGACACATTACCGTGTGCTTACAAACTTACAAGGCCTGCAAAAGGTGAGGTCTCTCTTAACTTACATCTGCGCAACAAATCAATTAAGCCTCAGAAGCGGTTTCACAGGCTTTTTCTTCGCTTCATTTGACGTTTGGACTAGTTGAAGGAGACGGAACCAATTTAAACAAGTTAAAACGTAACAATGTTAAACTACTTTCAAGTCCGCCGTTTATTCACTGCACGTGAGATGTGAAATTCTATAAAGGCAAATGATAAAACTCAAAAATAACGACAAGAGTGATTCAAGGTGAATCATATTTTCATCTCTCTAAGCATTTGGGTGGGCATTGCACTCGTGGACGAAAGCATGTGGGAGAATCTACCCCATTATATGCAGCAGAGACGCAGGAGCGCTAATTATATTCCTACGAGTCAAGTGGTAATCAGATAGCCTCAGATTCATGGGAATGTTTTATGTGTACGGATGACCTAAGCAGTGTCTACAACTTTTTTAACAAGTCACTCAGATATTTCCATCTAAGAAAATTCCCCTTATTACTGGGAGACATATTTGTGCTTGGTGGATCCACAACAAAAAATACGTCAAGATACGTCAGTGAGATAAACTCAACAATGATATACGCACTGTCTCTAATAAAGTTTGAGAAGTTGCTGTGAGTCCAAAATATCAGAACAATCTGTCTTTTCAGATATGCTTCATGCAGGTGGCTGGCAAATACAAAAATCGCAAGATGCCTTCTTATATTCAATATAATAAGCAGAAAATGTGTGGATGAGTGTGGATGAGGATAAAAAAAGAGTTTTGTGTTTATTACCTTTATCATAATCAAGGTTATAAGGAATGTCTTTACAAAAAAATATCATTATTTGAATATTTTATACATATGTACAAGAGCAGTTAAAAAAATAATAGATTTCTTTAAATAGGAAATTTATAAAATTATTTTTATCATTTATATTTATTTACATAAATGTTTTCATTTATGCAAAAAATAAAGACTTATTCAGTACAATTATAGTTTTTGTGCTAAATGATGAATTATTGTCAAAGTTTTCCTCTTGTTAAGTGCTTCAAAACTTCTACATTACCACCTTTCCTACTAGGGGAAAATGCACTGTAAATCTTTGATAAGGTATATTAGCTTATTGCAATCGCGCCGAGGCAGTGGAATACAGAGAGAAGGAAACTCTCTGGGAATGGGCATCATTAGAGCCAAGCGCTCCCCTGGGCCCCACAAACTTTAAATAATTTGCAAATCAATTAACTGGCAACTCTCAACATAACAAGGATTTCACACCCCAGGGTCAGGGCACATTATCAGCTCTGGAGGATTCATGGCATTTTGGGAGAAAAGTTCATGGTTGGAATCATTAATTCTTTTTACAGGACTTTTAGTTATGCATTACTCTGCCCAGCTGTAGAAGCCAGGAGATTAATTACATGTTCCTCAGTAAGTCTATGGCCATACGTAGCTAATAAGAGAACGCCTTTTTACCTTGCTTACTGTCTTTACCTTGAGACGAGGGAAGACTGCCAAGTTTATATTCTGTATAATTCTTCTGAAAATTAGATAAAGCACATCCAGCCATCAAAAGGACGATATATTGAATAAACCTTGACTGAGGCCACTGCCCCAGTCATGACAGCGTGTTGCTGGGATGTTAGGTCACAGTGGGGTGGATTGAAGACCACTGAAAATCTCACGCTCCAGATGATCAATGGTTCTCAGATGAAGTCGGTCCGGTCTGCTAGACTACACCAGCTGAATATAGCATAAATACATTGACCCTTAAAATACAGGGGCCACACCTGTATGCGTGCCGAAAAATAAGCGCAGAGCCAGAATATGATGCTTTTAGCGCCACTGAACGAAACCTCATGAGAACTAATAAGAAAACGAATGGATATCGTGCCCTAAATACTTCAGCGAGGACCTCAACCGTCGCAGATGTCTGAAGACCTTAGGACTTCCTTTCATGAGAATAATTCAATTTCCAACAATTAAATCTTATTCTAAATTCACACTGATGAAATTTTATGTTCTATCGAGCGGAAAGAAGAGAACAAATATTTTTTTCCCCTGATGGGGCTGATGAAATTAAAATGCCGAACCCTATTGAACAGCCTCTCTGACAACAATCAAGAAGAGGGTCAGTGAAGAGCTGTAGCTGGAGAGACTGTTAATAGATGGGAAAATAACCACCCAAAGGTTATTCATTTTCATTAGGGGTCCAGGAGAGCTGTTTATTAAATTTTTTTTTTGCAGAAAATCATTCCTGGAGACACCGGCCCCACAGAGACATCAACAGCGAGACGCGCTAAATGCAAAATGAAGGAAGGCTCCGGCAGCTTTATTAGATGAATGGCACACTCTGACAAAGAGTGTATTCTGCCTGTTCAAACAGATGCCGTCGCCTCTTCCTCAGGTGTTTCCAAATGACTTTGCGCAGGAGTGATTAAACGCCGTGCGCATGCGAGCCGCACGTTCGCCCAAATTACTTACTGCCTCATTTTGTGATTAATTAAACATGCAGATTAAAGTTGCAAAGGAATTTAGATTAATAGGTGTGTTAGGTCTCATAGGTCTGGTAAGCATCAGAGCATTAGGGAAAGAACGTTAGGGTTCATTTCTTCTCTTCCTCATATTTAAACAACGTGAAAACTGTGAAATGGGAGAAAAAAAAAACACTGGACAAATATACACATTTTTAACACATGTTGACAGCTTTAAAATAATGTATTTCTTGCTGAAAGCTTGGCCTTCACGTCAGTTGCACATAAACGCAAAAGAATTTTGCATTTAAATTCCTTTCAGATCGTCAGTTTACATTGTTTACGTTGCTTGAAACTACTGTTTATTTTATTTATTAAATAATATTTTGTCCTAACTAACCTGAATAGACTGTGTTTTCATCTTTTTTAGGTTTTTTTTGTAATTTAAAGTTTTCTATAAGGAAAACGAAAATGTTGGCTCTGCCGCAAGTGTTCACTATCACCCACCCACATACACACACTTGCACCGGTCTAAATGCTGACACAATGCCAACCTGATGTACAGTACAAGGCCTACACTGTTACCCTCAGTGCTGGAGCGATGCCAGCGTATAGGCCTGATGTTTACTGTTCTAACTCAAGTGGTCCTTTCACCTTCATTCAGCCTAACAATCAGCGTTTCATTCCCTAAATAGAGACCTGACCCTGTGACATATCAATGTTAATATCTGTGTTCACAAGACCTGGAATGATACAGGCCGCAGCTGTTCTGTAGTGGTGGCCGTACGACACAGATCACATAACCTCATCCTCATCCCTGTCGTTACATTGACAATTCTGCCGTTATGAAACATAACACGCCGGCGACACGCACTAAGATAAAAATGGCCCCCATGTAACAGAGAGTATTGATCTGAGCCGAAGACGCTGTTTGACTTGAAATCACGGGGATAAAGCTGCTGCATTAGCGTGCGGCCCTGAACTTTGAGTTGGAATATGCCATTCTCAGTGACCTAATTATGCAGGGCCAACAGTGGGGCTTTCTGCACACTAATATAACTCTGTCCTGCACCTCATATCGAAGTGACATTTGAAAAAAGATTAATATGAACTTAACTTTCAGGAAGCTTGTTTGCTCAACATTACCAGGAGCAACACTTTGCCAGATATGATCTTTATTACTACGCTGGAAAGAGAAAACTCCCATTTAAAACATATTGTGGCAGAAAACTGCAGCCGTATATTGACTGTTTACTAAGACCCTGTCTGTATTTCTTTAAAAGAGGCTCTTTCTTCATTGCTGTGAATGCTCTTATTGAGGGCCACTGGCAGCCCAAAAGTACCAATAACATAGTTGGTATTAGCATAGAGAATAGATTCACTCTATATGCACCGATGGAAGCGTGTGTTTAGGGGGAATGTGGAGTTAGGTGCTAACAAGCAAATCAGTTTTCAAATGACTACTTTACGCTTTTTAAACGTAATAAAAAGACTGTAATCTGCATAAAAGCATGAATGTGTAGCATTTTATGTAAGCCACTTTTGCGTGTGAGCGCTTTTTCAAGCCATTTTAATTCTAGGAATAGTGACGCAGAACAAAACAACACACTCATCATTGTAATCATTTGTGTAAAGCCACCGTTTCCTGTGTTGATGAAGCATGTACAGTGGTTTCATAAGTTAAAAATTATAGCAAACGGACATAAAATGGTATGACAACAGCAACCATGGGGGGAAAAAAACTGTGTTAATGGAGCAATGATCTTGAGAAAAATGCATAAACCAAAATATTCGGTTCGTACTTACATAAACAGAAAGACTTTATCCCCAGCTCCCAAAGATCACTGGTGAGTTGATTTTGAATTCATGAAAATTACCTACAACAGAACAAAAATAAACGCATGTAAGTTTACACAGCTTTTTTAAACATGTGTACATCAGTGCTGGGCAAGACTCAGGATTTGCTTCCTTTTAATGTAAAATTACGCCACTTTTAAATACATTTAATGCATCCTTGCTGAAAAAAAAAAAGAAGAGTAAAAACACGGCAGAAAATCGTAAGAGAGAGAGGATGTCAGAGGAGTAAAGTGAAGTGAGGTTGCTGGCAGGCGGTCAGAGTCCCAGCAGATGAAGTTAAACAGTCATAGCGCCGCACAACCTCCAGTTACTCTGCTCCCTCCCTGAGAGACTCAATCCTAGACAATGTTTAGAGTCCACTTCTCTAATACCTCATTAATCTGTCCCCGCACTGTTTGATTCAACTAATAAATGGCTTTCATACAAAGCACTTGTTTTCTCTAATTCCTCTCTCTGCAGAGCACTAATGATTTATTTAGTTACACGCACTGCTAGTTCTAGCAGGTCTTCTGAGGTCCTCCAGCAACAGCGGCACCACCAAGGAAACACAAACAAACAGACGGTGCACCAAAACCACCAACAACACCCAATTTCACCATCATCTGACCATATGTGTAGCATTACACCCCCCCTGCATGTGAAGGAAGACGTAGATGAGGAAAGAGAGAGAGAGAGAGAGAAAGAGTCCTGCATAAACCTCACGGATGTTCATTTCTCCACATTATTCTGTTTTTCACAACAAGCAGGAATCTCATTACCAGCTGATTTATACAATTAGCCTGCCTCAGCATCACCAATTAAACAAGGACACAGGGGTTTGAGGTCACAGCTAATTGATCCGGCTGCAATTCGCGCCATCTCTGCAAGCACCGAAATCTGCCCTCCCGTGCAAGCGTCGAAGATCTAAGTCAAAAGCACAGACCAAGTAAATGGAAGTGTGGGAGGGTGGGTTAATAGAATAAACTGAGAGATCTTCGGTCTCCAATGGATCTGAATGTGGCAACCTTGAGGCTGAAGGTGACAATGGGAGAAAAGAGGCAGGAGGTCTGACCCTC
>JAUMHQ010000296.1:1637131-1655902 GCA_032361165.1 Enteromius paludinosus | reverse complement strand
TCTCCAATGGATCTGAATGTGGCAACCTTGAGGCTGAAGGTGACAATGGGAGAAAAGAGGCAGGAGGTCTGACCCTCTGTTGTCATCTTAATAGCGCCTCTGAGCTGACAGTCTATTTCACGTTCTCAAAGGACCATCCCACAAGCCTGACTGCCTCCTAGTTCACACCGCACACACATACACACACACACACACATACACGGTGTGTATTGTGTGTGCACACTCAAATACATCTCTCAAGGAGTTACTGCCAGCTCTCTTTCGTGCCTCACAAACACACAAACCCTTGACAGCGGTGGTAATTGTATAAAACTCTTTTCTCTTTGTGAGCCATACAGCATCGGGAGAAAATTTTGCTAAACGATGAAAGAAAATTTATTTGGATGAAATTAAGATGACAATGATATTGCAGTGCAATAGTAAAACCTCCAATCTATAAAAGACTGTGGCAGGCTGCTGTAGTGTTAAGCAGAGTTAGATTAAAAAGGCCTTCACTGCCTAAACGGGTGATCATGAATTCATTAAAAAGAGTTCCAATCAGCACCAGCCTGTTTTTATTAGTCACCCAACCAGTTTTATTACTGATTCATTGTGTCCGCAATTACCACTGTGGCTTTCTCACATGTTGAGCTCTGTTTTTTTTCCCTCTTCTTGACAATGACTGCAGTGATGAAGTAGCTGTGGTTGCACAAATGGGAGCCGAAATAAAGAGAGATGAAGAAAGGAAGAACTGTTCGAGTAGCCGAGAGTCTTGGCAAATAACTAGACGAAAAGCTAAAGCCCATTTAACCCCATGAGGACAGACTAGGGGGCACCCACAAATTAATGATAGGTTTTCCAGTGAAATAACCCCCGAGTCATGAGCCGCACTGCGTCGGATAAAGAATTAAGCTGTTTAAATGAAAACAGATTTTATTTTCAAACGTGCTTAATATTTCAGAGAGGTTAAGTGGGGTGCTTAAAGCCCGTGTTGGTGAGGCCAATCCATCGACAGTGACTCCAGCTAGACCCTCCAACAAACACACTAGCACAAACTGACTCCAAGAGCACGAGCCAATGGATACACATGCATGACATGACATAAGAGTAACGGATGCTCCAGAAACCCTCCGTTCTCCCTCGTTCAATCATTCGCAAGTTAATAAAACAAGAATGGAAAAGTTACCTTTGCCTTAGCCAGTGATATTTGTTCTTTACATTTTACCCAAGAAAAAGAAACAAGCAAGGTCCAGATGAGCCTTCAAATTCCAGGCATGTGTTCATCTACAGTAGGTTCGGCTGATCTAATCAATTCTCTGCATAACAGCGCTGTGTCTTTGACCGTCATATGACAAGGGTTGGGAATCAGTGACTAACCTCAGATTATGTGGCAGCCTTGCTCTTGCACGGCAGATGCAGGCAGCTTGTTTTAAATATATTTGCAAAAGTGGGAGAAGTACAGTAGCGTGCTTTACATAATACGCTGTAAATGTGCACTGATAAGAGAGCTTTAAGAGGCTGAACTCTAAGGCAAAGTAGTTCACATGGGTCAAATATAGATGAAATCCTTCATCTTTCCGAGCGTGGACATGCTGCACTCTCCTAAGGATGGGAACATTTTCATTTGCATCAACTTTGCCTTAGCTTTCTTTAGATCCAGCAACCTGCAAAAAATAAAATCACTTTAAATGTCCTATTTCCCCCAGTCCAGAACATGTTAAGAGGGGATTTAGGGGAAGTAGTTATTGGGACAAAAGAGGCAATATCCCCCATCAGCAGGACGGTCTCTTACCTGGTGGAGGACAGGTTATCTCTGTACTAACAGCAGGACCACTGATGGGAGAGGAGGTGGGGGTGGGTGAAAATAAGGCAGAACAGAGCCGATAGACGGGCCACTCACACTCAGCAGTGGGCGGAAGAGCAAAAGAGGCAAAGTGGTGTTTTTGTCAGATCCAATATTTCTCCTGACAAAAATCAAGTAGCAGCTGACAGATCTGCAGGTGTAAAAGCACGGAACCAGATATTAAGTACAGATGTAAGGGCTGTGAATTGAGAATATCCTTTGAATTCCAATTCAATTTCTGAATTTGAATTAAAGTTAAGCTGATGTAGCAAACAGGATGCAGAATTGCCTTTAAAATTTAAATAAAGTTTAGTAGTGAAATCAAAAAGGAACCGAAATTCAAAGAAATAATAATAATTTTAAACTTGACGAGTCGAAAAGTTCCATATTTTGGGGAAAAGAACTCTATAAATATTTTAAAGGTTTTTAGAGAGAAGAATACAATACAGTACAAATACAGTAGATAAATATGAAATACCAGCTAGAGAAATTTTGTTTAACAATAATTCCTATGTTTATTATTAAGTACACTGGTATCACTTCATTTTAAGCTCCAGTTCTCACTATTAAGTATACTAGCATGCACATTTTTGGCTGTAAGCATTAGTATTTCTAGGCACATATCAATGCCTGATTATGTATGACCATAACCCGACCCGATACCTAAACTTAACAACCACCTTACTAATTATTAATAAGCAGTTAGTTATGAGTTTATTGAGGTAAAACTCTTAGTTAATAATGAATATGTGTTCCTTATTCTAAAATGCTGTCATAATATTAAATTAACTTTGCAGAATGCATTGGCTGTGTTGAATTCCTTTCAATTGCCACTCAGTATTGCCCTTGCTCTTGATTTCTATTGAAGTTCCAACTCAAATTCCTGTGGCTTGTGGCCAGTTCAATTCAAATTCAAATTGACACACACTGCCAGTTCTTCAATCTGGATTGTCTCAGGTCCAAAGATGAGCAATAATGAACCGGTAAGTGGGATTCACATTAGAAAGCAGCTTTCTTTCACAGGAATAAAATAAGAGACTTCCCATTTCATTGATCTCCCTCTTTGAATGTACACATGCTTAACTTAAGAGGGCCTGCTTACAGCCGAGGGTGTTTATAAAGCGCATTTCACGACTCCCATCGTGGATAGGGGAAGGTTGTGCTGTTTTTAAATCAAACATCTCCTCTCCTTGGACTTGCAGACAGCACCGCAACCAAGCCAGACTTTCATGTCCGACAGCGGAGATACATTTCATGTGATTTACTTTGCTGTGAAATAACAACAACGAAAGTCCGTATTAGGGGAAGAAAGGGTTAGCCCGGCATCCATGGGCCTCAAATCCACCCTGAGAGGAATTCAAGTCCCAGCTGGAAAAATATAGTCTCATCGCTTTTCTCCAAAGCAGACTACACACACTTCAGTACATGATTAGAACGCAATTGCAGAAAAGTGAGAGAGCAGGTCCTTGTCTTTTTTATCATCGATTCGGCGTCAGTCGATGGAGTTTATTCCCTAGCCATGACACAAAGCACTTTTTTTCTCCCCCTATTTATCCATCCCTACTATTGAGTTGGGTTATGGAAACAAGTCTGCTTCCCTCTCTCTCTCTCTTTCCCAGGTAATGTGTTTATTCTCCTGGTCTCATCTTCTAGTTTACGGGCTGCCGGCCGCTCTCTCTCTCTCTCTCTCTCGCGCTCTCTTATCGCCCATGCTCTCACGGGGCATTTTAGCTGCTGAAATCCTGTTCACCACATACCGGTTTTAGAATCTGTGAAATGAGTGCCGAAGAAGCGTGGCCACAATGTCTGCCTGTGTTGCCAATGGCCTCGAAAATGGGTCCGGGAGCTTTTTGTCCAGGGAATGCATAAATGGAAGTTTTTAACACCTCAAAGAAAGGCAGTGCTTTTGTGTGGCCAGACGAGAGAGAGCCCTGGCTCTCCTGAGGAGGCAGACATGCTGAGTGCTACAGGACAAAGAACCCAGAGCCCGAAGCAGCAGGAGCACACGTACACACACACACCTGCCTCACATGCACACACACACACTTTTATGGTATAATACGCACACAATGGACATAAAAACATATACGCGGATAAAGGCATGAGGCATGCACACAGGTCAAGTTTGTGGGGTAACACAAATGATTGCTGAATGTTTGAACATTCACTGACTCTCATGAAGCGTTTCAGAGAGAATACCACTGGTTTTACTTTATGGGCCGCACAATTCCTTCAACAAACAATATTCTGATATGTGAAAGCATTTCATCAATATCGACTTGTTCTATTTATACACATTTTTCAGCTATATGTTGTGAATCCTGCATGCATCAAAGATGGTAGCGCCTCATGGACATCGAACTGAGCTCTGCAACAAACGTGTTTTTTTGTTGAAGACTATTTCAATGTTTATCATGCATTACGATACACACAAGAGAAAAACAATAACAACTGAAAAAGAAGTTTTGTTAAGATTTACGTATTGATTTTCTATTTAATGTGCCCCACAAATGCTTTATTGATTACATCACGACCATTAATTAAATCCAGAATTTGACCTCGTGCTGAACTGCAGGGATCTAACATTTCAAATTATTTAAACTTGCAGTGACAGCTTAGATGTTGGGATGAGCATATGCTAATAAACTGACGTCATTCGTTTAAAATTGCATTTCGAGGGTTTTTAAGCTAATTATCTATGGATAAAATGGTTAAATCAAGTATTTTATTTATTTCGTTTTTTATTTAACAGGGAAAATGCAGATGTATACATGCTTCTAGCCAGTGGATAATTAGCAGCCTACAGTTCTTTTTTTTTTTATATATATCTAACCAAATCATATGCAATTCTCCAAATAAAATTTTAATGAAAATTCAGTTGATTGAAATTATATTAAGGATAAATAATTGAAATATCTGCACAGCCACAGCAGATAAAGACAAAAAAACATTAAGGTGAATTATTCAGATGCTGATCAAATCGTACTCATAAAACAAACAGAGATGAAAGACGTAATGGCACTGATAACTAAAGCCTGAAAACAAGTCAACAAATGCTGGCACATTGATTGATGTGCTTCCTACCATTGGAAAGAATAATTCCCATACAGATTATCCCTTATTGCAATTCATTTGATTTTGTTTTTCAGACAAATATAAAGAGGCAGGTCGTGCAGACAATCAGAGTGGCTATGCTTCGGCTGCCTACAATAAGCATTTAAATGCAAATATGCCTGATGCACAAAGAACCTGCAACTTCTGTTAGTGGCAACATAATCAACCTGCAATTGTCTCCTGACTCTGAGTCATTTCCAGTGACAAGGTCTAAGCAGCAAGCATCTGTATTCAAATTACCGAACTATTTAAGGCCGCAGTCTGTGCAGGGATATTTTTCCTACGGTAAGTCGTGCTGAAAGTCAATCATATGGTGAATTAAACCAGAATGGAATCAATCGATCCAGAAAAGATCAGGTTACAACCAAGCCTGACGGTTACATGCAAATTATTGGTGTTGTTCTTGTTCAGAAGCAGCAGTGTGCATGTGCGGCAAAGTCTCATCTTGCAAATATTACATTTGCAACTGAATTGAAATCTTCACGGTTCGCATTCTCTATGAATGAACAGACAATTTAAATGAAGAGATGTGGTCAAGAACACGGATGAAGAAAAAGGAATTGTGTGCAGCACTCTCCTTCAGAAGAATAGAAGAAACCGTAGTTAAGTATGCCAAGAGAGGCCTTGGTTCCCCAAGGATGGGTTTTGTGGTATGTTAAATCTGAAAAAATATTTCAGGTCTCGATATGAATGATAGAATAACAAAAAAAGAGGTTACGACTCATAGGTACTTGCATTCTTCATGCACAAGTTCACTTTTAATTATTTTACCAGCAAGCAGGGAGGAGCACATTGTGCTCTAGGGTTTTGACTGGTGGCTTCATGAAAATCCAGAAGCATTCTGCCGTGTTTTCTCAGGAAGAACAAACGTTAGAGCAAAAAAAAGGAAAAGAAATAAAATTCTGCTTTCCTTTCCTTTTAATTTACATCTTCAAGTTCAAGAGCATGATCAAATTCCTTGCTTTATGTTCGATACAGTTCAACAGGGGATCTGTTCTATGAAGATGATAAAATAATTCCAAACGCTTTTCATTCTTTCATACATTTTCTTTTTTACAAAGTCTTACAGCAAGAATGTCAGCGTATACGTAAATCTTCAACCCTACGAAAATCATTTTCTCTTTTATTTCCAAACAAAATAACTTTAAAAATCACCTCAGAATCTACAATCACTCAGTGTATGCAAACGAATTCATTAATTATGAAAAAAGAAATGTTGGCTTGAAAATTTTTCTTCCTTCTTAATTTTTTAGAGAGGAAAATGATTTAAAAGATGGACACAAATCTCAGCTGACAGGACTGTGAGTAGCTCGGTTTCTCTCTCTCTCTCTCCGCTCTCTCCCCTATAAGCTTCAGCTTCTCAGACTGTACGAGAGAGCTCCTCTCTTCTCCGCAGTTCTCTTCTTCCCCCCCTCAGAGAAAACAAATGTAGTGTTCGAGTCACTGATCGGTGGTGTAATTGAGTTTAACACTCTTTTTCTGCAGGAAAAAAAAAAAAAAAGAGTCTTTGAAATGAGGAGGTCAAATTACCTCTCCAGTCAGGCAATAAATAAGTCAAACAAGGTAAGGGCTCCTGCCAGCATATTTTAGTGCAGAATTCAATTAGTGAAAAACAAGAGATGCGTGGTTCTTCAGTTAGCTATTAGATGCACGTCCTTTCCCATGATGCTCTCATTCTGCACGAGGCAATCATGCTGGAGTACACCACTGATGGAGGACGGCTTTAAAGAAATCCACTCGGTTCCAGCGATTGTGGGGGGGGGCTTCAAGCTCACATGACCAGTGAAGGCAAGTCAAAGGGTGAGTTTATTGTTGCTCTTTCTATGCCCTTTCGGAACAAGCCAGACAGCTATGATCTACCAAGCCTAATATTGTTAAAAGGAAAGATCCAAATAAAAAGTGCTGAAACTGGTGTTAAAAGGAGAGTTTGCCAAAATTTAAATTCTGTCAACGATTATATGTCGTTCCAAACACGCATGCTTTTTTTTTTATTTGAGAAAGGTTTGGGCTTCATTAACTTTCTTTGTAATGGAATAAAATCAATGAATTAAACTAACTTTTAAGTTGTGCAGAAGAATGTTTTTTTTCAGAACGTGAATGATCACTTCGAAAGGATACTCTGCATTAGTGACTATAAAGTCTAAAAATGGCCAGGCATGGTGTGTGGCATATTATATCATTTTTTTCCATTATGAAGCCGATATATGGAACAGTTTCCATTGATTTTAGCACAGAAGTGGCGTGACGCATATCAAGCATGTACTTGACGGCAGTTGGACAATGTATAGAATTAGAAAGCAAGCTGGGCCGCGCACAAAAACGCACATACACGAACCCGCGCTGCAACACACCCAACTGGCTACAATGTCGCTTTTGTGACATAATGCTCCTTGCTCAGTGGATTTTTGGAAAATAATCCAACTTTTCCTATTCTACGTATCCAGCAATAACAACTGACATCACGGGTCCAACCATATGCCCCGTGGTGCTTGTGCACGTTTTGCATTTTCTCAGCACGTGGGGGGGGTAAAAGAAACACTGTAAAATGGTTATTATATTCCAATCATGCCCAAGGAACCTATTACAGCATGGCACAGACCACATGAAACTCGAGGAACCTTGAGGAACATTGAGAAACCCCAATGCTCAAAACAAACAGTTAAAAAGCTAACAAAAAAGGAGACAGAGAAGAAAAGAAAAACTATCACCACAACCATGTGCATTTGTGAGATGTGTTTTTCTTATGAGAAACAGTCTTTTAATCAAGTGTCCGAGAACGGGTGTCAAACACAGGTGCTGGGAGATGAGAATCTCCCCTGATGTTGATACACACATGCTCTTCAGCACTGTTGGTCGATGATGGCGACATGAGGTTAACATTATCAGCGCTGAAAGCGCGACAGGTGGGTCACAGGAAAGGTCTCTCATTTTCTCTCGCTGGCGGGACACATGGTTCATATTATTCTCTAGAAAAGCTGACAACGATCCAATGAAAATATCAGGAGGCTTCCACCAGCACTACTGTTCGCCACACACTATTTTCAAATGTATCTTAGATTATGTAGCAACGTAAATGTTCCCTCCCTACTGGGCTTCGAAGGGTAAATTGGGAGGGAAGCTGAAACGTAAATAAATTTGGGGAATTGAGGAGGCATGTGGGAAGGTGTGTGTGTGTGTGTGGGGGGAGTGATGTGAATACAACACGACACAAGCTAAACACACGATTGACTCCTGCACCTTCTGTTCCAGCTTTCTCGAGAGTCGTGAGCGAGGTCGACTTGATTAGCGCTCGCAAAGCGAGAAACTCAAAGAAACGTAGATAATTAGAACATAGAAATTAGCCTTCACCTGAAACATCTGCACTTCACTGCTGTTTGCATGGCATGTGTGTGTGCGCATGCTGAAAGAATCCCATCTGTATGTAATACGGTAAAAGTCGATGCAGCGCTGCTTCTATTTTGTGCAGCTCACAACAGCCGAGGCTCAAGTGCACAACAACACAGGCATGAATTTTTTGAAGTGAGGTGAAAATACGACTCTTTTCTAAAGTCTGTGAAAAGGCTGCAAGATAAGCAGCATTTAGCCATAAATTCAGAGTCGCCCCTAAGCTTTTTTATGTATAGCTCGCCGAGCGCAAAACCATGCCCTGCTGAAATCAAAAGCGGTAATAGTCAGGTTAGCCACTGTCATTCTAAGAGGGAAGTCGGTTGTGAAATTGTAAAATTGTGAGGCTTTCGCTGTCTATTTCACAGCCTACATATTATGAACGCTCGCTGAAATGATTTATAAAATAGAGGCTATCACATGGCAGCCAGTGTTTGAGGCTCACAGAGGTAAGGGGAGAAAAGACTCAAGCAATCCTAATCTGCCTGCTGAAGACGGCCGCTAATAATACGCTCCTTTATCTCCTTTGCTTAAACAGTGCATACCTTGAAGTTCACAAAAACGTGTGATACTCATCTAGCTTTCCAAGCGCAACAGAGTGGAGAGAGAGAGAGCAAGAAAAAGAGAGACAGAGGACAAGGCCATGCCATTTTCCCCTTCGCATTCCTCGCAGATTCAACTCCAATTTGCTCCGAAAGTCCTCTGCATTAAGCCAGCATGCCTGACTGATAGAATATGAAAACAAGAGTCAAACTCTGTCCATTCGTCCCCTGTCTTCTAGTCATTCATAATCAGCAGCCATTGTACAGTAGCAGAAGTAAATCAGACTCTTCAAACCAGAGAGGGGGTTGAATTGTGGCTTCAGCATAAATAAAATCTGAAAATATAACGTGCACTCTCAAAAAGAAAAAAGGATATATTTAACTTTTAAATATTAAGCGAGTTAGGTTAAGCGAGAGGCTGAACATTAATGGGCCGATATCTTTATGCATATTTTCTGCTCAATAGCTAAAGCTGAAAGGGCCCAGATGAAATCTGTGCGGTTAAGATGATATCATAGCATTGTGGTTGCACAGCAGTCTGGCAGACACATACCTCACTCTAGAGAGAGGAGAAAAAACAAAACTCTAAATAATATTTCTCCTTGCCGTTCCCATTTGAATATTCATCCCGTTTCCACGTCCCCAGAAACTCTTCTAATCAGAGTCACTTCCCCTTTAATCACTGGGGCTGTAATTATGATTTGATAAAGCATTTTAGCGCACTCTTCAGTGTCACTCACATATCTATGCTTGGAATACCATATTAAGAGCTGTCAGCCCTTAAGGGGAGTACTTCCCAAACAGTGGTGATCCAAATATGGCAAACACGCCCATCGGCTCTAATTGAAATTATTACAGGTTTGAACATGCTACTGCTACAGCTAATGTTTCCCTTGAAAGCGAGCAAGTCGAGGGGAAAGCAATGAGTCTAACAGACTCAGTTAAGACTCCTCTACTTCCCTCTGATGTGCAGTAATTGTTTAAACCTGAGTGGAAATGGCTGAGTGCCTTTTTTCACCGTACGCCAACAAAAAAAAGGGGGAAAAAAAAGAAAGAAAGAAAGAAAAGAGAAACAGCCCTGTGTAGCACTTTCCTATTCTGCATTTGCTTTCTAATTCCGTCCAACACAAGGATTGAAGGAAAAGCCTCTCTGGTTCCATGTTCATCTTGGAAGAGTGAGCGTTCGAGGATGATCGTTGACCACAAGTTGATAATGATGACGATTTAATTAGAAGCCTCTCTCTGGTCTGGAGTCGGCCCAAACTCCTCCACCCTGCAGATGGAATAAATTTAGCAACAGTGAAGAAGAGTAGGGCCATCTTTTGCTCCTTTCTTCCACCACTCCCTCCCCCCTCACAACTTCTCTTTCTTGTCATCTAAGTACCACCTCCAATCAGAGACAGAAAACATTCTTCCCCTCTGACACCGCACCGCAAGTCGTTCGCGAGCCATCATCGTTCAAGCTTGCATTCCCTTCGTGCGCATGCGCCTCAATGCTCTACAATTACAAACATGTATAATGCTTAAATAACACTAAAACAACATTATAATAGCAGAAGCTGCTAGAAAAAAGGTCCTTTTAAGGTAACAGCGGGAACAGTTCTCGGCTCCAGTACCAATTGGAACAAGGCAAAAAGCACTGGCTCTGGGACGACCACTGTTGTGGAGAAAATGTCTAATTTGCATCCTGGCAGGCCCTGGGGGTTTAGTTTAGCCCTGTGTCATAGTTTCGGTTTCTTTCCTGCTAGAGAAACAACGTGTGTTATGAGTGAGCTCTTTTCAGCTGCAGGCCCGAGACGGAGCGCTGCAAGACGACATGCCAGTCGGTGGAAAAAGGGTGGTGGTGATGTAAACCTGCCAGGATGTTTCGTTATTCCAGCTTTTTGTAGAAATTGTATGTTCCTGAATGCTGGCCTGCGATAAGTGGTTTTGTGTCTGCCAGTGTGGGTATGCTGATAGATGTCAAAGAGGCTCTAAGAAAAAAAGACCACCACATTAGAGTTCACTTATTAAGCTTGACTTGGCTTTAGCTATAGAAGGCTCTCTGACGGAGCATTGTGACACCGGTGACTACTCATAAGAAAAATCAGGACTTAAATTATGTCCGTAGCGCCTTCCTGCCCAAACATTTAACTTGACAAACTAATGAAAAAGTGGGTCATTTTTTAAATTCAATTTCAATTTGTTTTCCACTCCTCCACAAGAAAATAATCACTTTTTCCAGTCTGGTGTTTTCACTTTGGTGTGGTTAATATATCCTGACAAAGCCAAAAAAAAAAAAAAAAAGTGCGGAAGAGAAAAGACTTCACTTTGAATATACTGCAGGATTAAACTGAAGCCACACTAAGTCTTAATAAGAAGATGAAACGTGTATGAATGTAACGGAGTAGAGATTTTGTCATTAAGGTGTCGTCACAGTAGCAAAATTTTAACAAATAAAATAAAAAACCCAGGCAAAAATGGTCCACTGTCTATTGCCACACAAAATTTCTGATCACCTGGATTCATATTAAGAGGACAGGGTTGGGAGTCACTTTTAAACCAAGCAGTTTTTTTGTTGATGAACCCATCAAATTATCATAATCAATTGAGAGACATTTGCGTGGGGAACTTTTTTTAGTGGTGCAAAATTCTACATTTCTGCTGAATGACTGTAAATGTGACTGCAACTTAAGCCAGCGGTTCCATGACCCCTACAAGATCTTCTGAAACCCTCCTTACTCCATACAGCCCTGAGCAGAGACTCCCAGCTCCACAGCCACATCTCTGAATCAAGACATCACGACATCATCCCTTCACGTCCCCCCTGCGTCCCTTCACGTGGAGACCACTCAGACAAGCAGCTCTCTAAACTGTGAAGGCAAGAATGGCAGATCACGCTAACACACAGACACACACACTCTCTCTCATCACATTAGCTGCTGTCACCACTTGACCCGTCATCAAAGGCTGTTTATGGACACATCCATAACGGTAGTCAAGTGCTTTCTCTCAGTCAGTCTGTTTGCTGCTGCACTACATCTTATTCCACTGACAGTCAGGTAGTAGCGCCTTTCACTTCTTCAGAAAGAAAGAGAGAAGGAGATAAGTGAGCGTGTGTGTGAGAGAGAAAAAAGAAAACACTTGTGGTTTGGTCTGCTGAAGCCATTTTCTTGTGACGCACATGTACATTGACGGCAAAGAGCCTTTAAAACTGCGAGCGGGTGCACATAATCGTGGAATAAGGAAACAAAAGGGGCCGGTTTCAGAAACACTTCAGCTGAACTACTGTCAGACACACAGCCACAGAATTCCTCTCCTCTCCTTAGCGACCTCCTTTGTCACTTTAATTTGCTTCTGGCTTTATGCATCTTTAGTTTCCATACATATAGTAGTCTACACGCACAAAATAACTGTGGGAGATCTGATTTTGGCATCTAATTTTTCCAGATCTTCAGATGTCCTATCAACTAGCATAATGAGTCTGCAACTAGCTACCAGCTTCAGTATTTCATCATTCTAGAAAACTCTTATTATCACAAAATCAGCACTTAAGTAATTACAACACCATTTAAGAAGACAGCAACAAGCCCTTCGCAAAACAGAAAAGTCCATTACAATTCAAAAGGCCTTTTTGTCTTGAAAGTAACTGAGGGTGGATGTTTCTTTAACACAAATACTATATCTATACGATATGATTGAAATAAACTCTTGTTCCAGACACAATCTTTAATCTTTTTAACCACATGTGTACTAAAGAGGATGGTAGAGGGCAATTTGACAGCTTGATCTTACTTGCTCACATCTGATCTAATGGCACAGCATTCAAAGTGGGCGGAGTCATCCGCTGGGGGCCGGTCAGATCCCTTTGTAATGGAAAACATAGCGTCTTAGGTTAATGATCAATTATTCACTACTATGAAAGTCCGGGATTATCACAAATCCTGTGCTAAAAAAAACCCACCTAGCTCCCAACAAGAGCCTGATTCCCTTAATCTGTGTTTGACAATGATTTGGCCAATAAAGTACACTGATGATGTAATATAAAATTTATGATCTGAACAAAAAGATTTACATGGTTTTAATACCAGCATTTCTTGGAGCCATTTAAAAAGTAAAGTGATAAACACTACAATAAAAAAAGGCACTGAATTGGGTGTTTAGTGGAGATTCAGACATAAATGTTACAGGGAATTAATAACTCTCAATTATAACAGTTTAATATTTATTAAATTTTCCCATCAATACATGTCATTCAAACCCCAAACAACCTGATGAAATCATCAGCTTTCCTCAGGGTTCTTCTTATTAATAATAAAAAATGAACAAGAAGCCAATTCAAAATCATAGAACTTTCCAGTTATTTTTACGATGCCTATAAAACACATCATACAGACCTTTCAGCAACTGAAATAGTGAATTCCTTCACCCCAAAAAAAATACAAAATTAAACACAAAACAACTGATCTGCCGTGCAGCGATATTGGCTGCTAGCTAGTTTGAGGATGAACATGTTGAAGGAAAAAAGCAAAAACAATCACAAGCAGAGAAGGACTAGTCCTAAACACGGAGTCCATATCAAAAGATTTATTCTCATTATTTATTCATGCACCAATTAAAGGTTAAACATGTGCCAAAGCCAGTGTGTCAGAGAGCAGCTGTAGCGAGCAAGAGGGAGAGAGAGAGAAGGCCACAACAAGAAGGTTAAGGAAAAAGCAAACTAACTTTGTCTTGAAATGGTTTTGGCCTGGAGACAAGCTCTCCGCAAAAGAGCAAGGACTGGCATAAACATTTGTACAAAATTATAAGTGCATTTGGAGACGCATGCAGGAGTCAACCGCCTGCACACGGTTCCCCGCGCTCGCTCTCTTCCAGCAAACCCTCCACCCCAGAGCGTGTGTGTGTATACGGGCTCCAAACCACTGCATTTTAATTACTGCCAGCAAGCACAGCAAACCCCTTTGAAATGGAAATGGACCCAGAATCTTCTTCTGCACCGCAGAAATCTTCTTCTGATTTGAAAAAAAAACCTATATGCTACACCACAGCCTAAACCTGATAATGCTGATTATAACCACCAATAAAGCCAGTGTCAACACCCTCACGCTCCCAGAGATCCCTAAGCATTAAATCTACATATTCATTCGTGCTAAGAAAAGAGCTATAGGAGAAAGAACAGTGCAAAAATACTCAACGTCGAAGGTATATTTGTAATGCAGCTAATTTCATATAAAGTGTCATGCTACATCAAGTTCAAGACATTTTGATTCGTGCAATAATGGCGTACGTTCAAAGAGCAGCTCTTTATTGCGCTAGCACATCCTGTTATCAGGCAAATGCTGTGAGAAGATGAGAAAAAGCAAGCATTTAGTAATAATTCGGTGTGAGAAGCTCCTGTGTATCCGGCCGTAGGTGAGCGTGTGTTTTCAGAAGTGGGCAAAAAGCATGCCCTTCGTTTTCAAAGAGTGTCCAAGACATCAAAGACATCTTCCATTTTTTATTCTCGCGTGATTGTAACGTCTAGACCTGAGGTTGCAAAAGGGCAAAAAGCTCTAAAATGTTGTAAGAGAAAAAGGCCTTTTCAGCATGGACTGTCGCTGAAAGACACAACCATCTGTACAGGCATTTCACAAGGCCTCCTGAGCTATAGCTTCACTAGCTTTTTTTTTTCAGATGCTAGACTGCAATTTGGGCGTGTTGTTAAGCCACATATAAGTATAGGTTGGATAATTTGTACTTGCGCTGGAGGAAAGAAATACTTAAGTCCTAATGTTAAAGGTCTTCACAAGACTACAAATCTATTTATTTACTATCTGTCATTTGGTTGTTACAGCTTTGATTTGATTTCGTTGTGTCCAGGGTCAGCATTCCTGCCTATGTAAATCATTAAATCATAGAAGATACTGCCCTGGGGATCTGGAGCAGCTGTCAGCGTGCCATCTTCATTGATGACAATGGATCTGTCATTTTGTAGGAATGCAGCGGATGGCTGCGGGAAAAAAAAAGCTGTATGTACTGCATGCATTCAAACATCAGCATGCGTATAAACACAACCAGTTATGAAAGTGATGCTAGCAAAAACTTTTAATAAACATAATGGCATACGTACGGTCTGAAATTCACCTACAAGAAAATACCACCTTTCTTCGGTCTTCCTTAGTTCGCTAATTAGTAGCCTAAACTTGCTATAATTAAAAGTGCAGCAAAGCTTCAATAACACGTTCCAGAAACTTGAGAGATTCTGCCACAAAAGGAAAAAAAAGCCTTCTAATAAACATGTTGCCATCGGTTTTGATCATTGTTGAAATATTCCACAGCAAATTAGCTAACACTTATAAAGACAGATGTCACAACATGTGCTGCCACATTTCCTCCTCATGCATTCCTCCCCTACGGCTGGCGTGCTGCTTACCTTTACCAGGCCTGCTGTTGTTTACCTCCAGTGTTGTTTATCATTAGGATTCTGCTGGCACTGTTCTAACCTCTTCAATACAAGACACAGCCAGACGAGATTTACACCTGAGCATCTTTCAGTATCCACAACACGCTCTTTTCTATTAGATACTAAATATAATACTGGCTTACACGCACTACGACATAAAAAAATGAAAACTATTATTAACGAATAAGATAAAACCTTACTTTGAAATTGAAAATTGTGTCTGATAAGAACATGATTGCTCGTGAAAAAACAACAACAACAAAAAACTTACACTTACTTCTCTCACTGTATTTTCATGATATAAATCTACTTAAAATGTATAAACATCATTTACACATTAAAGATGCATTAGTACGAAATGATAAGTCAAATTAGGCAATCTAAACTGTACATAATTAACATTTGCGATAAAACAATTATTAAATGCTAGTGCTGTTTAAAACCACTGAAAACAGATCAAAACTGCTGGTAAAGAAATCCGAGACAATATTGCACAAGTGCTAAAACATATGGCAGACCACCTCTGGAAACAACAGGCTGTGGCACATGAAAGAGAATTATTCAAAGTTCATTTACTGTCCAGATTTTAGGAGTGATAATGCATTCGACTGATGCCAGTTTGCAATTAATGTCGCCGAAGAAGCAATCACAAGTCCCTTCATAACAGAGCTAAACATATGCAGCTGAACTGCAGAATACACTGCATGCAGAGAAAAGCTACTTTTTTATTCCAAAAATGCATTAATTGATACAAATGATTAGTAATAATAATAAAAATAAGAAGAAGAATACCAAACAAAAAGGTGTGATTTGTATTATATATGGTTACAAAATTAGAATAACCCCCAAAACACAATATTTTGGCATTATAATAATAATAGTAATATGGGAATAATTTTTTAGCAATAGTTCTTTCAATACAATCACTCAGTCACTGTTTAAAGTCTCATACTGACTCTCTGCAACAGTCTTTTAATAATTCAGATTTAGAGATAAATAGATTCAATGCTTTAATTAAAAAAAGAGAACTATCAACAATGTAGATAATCTACAACTAAAATTAACCTGTATGAGCTATAAGAATGATAAAAAAAAAAAAAAACACACACACACACACAAGCCAACTTCACATTCATATCCCGGCTGTCAATATCAAGGCTATTCAAATTCAAGCGAGGCAGCGCAGAACAGAACACGGTCCAAATCTCTGAACTTACTGGCACCATAAGCGTTCGTCTGCGATCTGTCGGTATCTGCTCGCCGAATCCAGTTAGGAAATGCTCTTTGCTTGCACAAAACCACAAGTTCCTCCCCAAATCCACGGGCAGAAAGTCCTGAAAAAAAAAAAAAAACCCAACAGAGATCGTCATTATCTCACACGCTTTTATACCAGGAAAAATGAAACTGCGTGTGTCTGTGATATCGTTATGAAACTGCACATAAACCTTCATTCATAGTTCATTTCTGGCCAGAGAGAAAAAAAAGCATGCGGGAAAATCCAGCATGTCCATAGAAAATAGAGTTGAATGATAACGGCGTTTAAACTTTAAACAGCGAGCCGTGAAGTTTGAACAAAAAATTAAATAGTTTACACCGATGCGTACATTTGTGGAGTGTAAATAATAAAAGAGAAGGGATTTTGATCCGTGCATACATTTAATATTGTATTTGCAAACAACACGTTTGATTGATTTTTTTTTCCTTTTTGAAGAATTAACAAACGTGGTCGTGGTCTGTCTTTTCAATGCATGACTTTAGAATAAGTAAATAAACATAAGGGATAGGCAACAGACACCCTTTCTCAAAGGCAGTAAATAAGTCTATCTCTATTGAGTGCAGCATATCCCTGTATAGCAATCAGGACAATGTGCTGAACTGGCAGTCTAATTATAAATGTTCCATTGGACTCCAGTGCCATCTTACCTTATGAGGGAACAGCTAACAGCAACTGCTCAAAACAAAATGCCATTACGGGCTCAACTTCACCCCAACAGAGGGACAAGCCAAGGGGATTGTTTTTCAAACAGCCCCCTCTCACTTAAGACAAGAATGTATTATTAGACAACCCGGTTATTCTTACAGACTGGACACAATTTCAGGAGAGAAATCCTAGCAAAGTTAAGCTGTGTTTAATTAAGGTGTCAGATTGCGTCCCTGCGCGAGAACAACAAAGCTTTTGTGTTTTTGCTCTGACGTTTAAAAAGCAAAAAAAAAAAAAAAGTAGGAGAGTGGTTAGCTTTCTAGCGCCGGGAAAGTGTTTAACAATGAGTAATGTGTGCGTTTGAATTTTTGTAATATTATAAATGTCCCGGTTGACGTGTCTGAGGTGCTTCAAGAGGACCTTTCAGTTCCGTCATACGCCGGCGTGCTGTGTTATGTTCCGTGTTCAAATATTATCGCATCTCGTGCAGCAGTCGAAAAGAGCTTATCTGTGTCTATGAGGGTCTACTTTTGGGAAACACCCTTGAGACGATGGGCTATCTGTGTCCCACAGACCGAGTTCGTACACATTGCGCTCCATTTGTCCTCTCAACCTCATCTCAATACCTTTCTGGAAATCTCAAAAGCATAATGCAGCACAAAAACCAAAAACAATGGCAGAATAAGGATAACCACTAATGCAAAGTAACAATTGCATAGAATGGAAAATAAACGTTACATTATTTTATTGAAATTAGTTTGAATAAAAATTAAGTGTGGATGTCATTTTAAACAACTCTCTAATTTAGCTTTTTAAAGTTTTTTTCGTCCATCCTCTTGGGTTTAAAATAAAAACGATAAACAAGTAAGTAAACGTCATATTTTTTTTAGTCAGTGCCTAAATCGCTCAAAAAATTTAAATGTTACACATTCTGATAAAAGAAATAATCACGGAACAATTTCCGGAGTTCACTTACTTGCAGTTTGAATGCAGTGTGTTTCAAAGCACCGGGTTTTTTTCGAGCTGGGAGACTAAAAGGAGTCTGCTTTTCCAAGTTGCTTATTGTCTCTAAATGGATCAGCTTTGGATGAGTACTTCATTTTAATTTATGGCTTAAGCATTCTTCAAAGGTCAATATGCCTGACCTCGAGCGAAAGTTGAGAAACAATTCCCATGCTTGCGTAAGAACAATTTTGCCTTCAAACTATTTATCTTTAAATGATCTCTCTCACGGACAGCAGGTGAATCCGATATAAAAATTCACGAAGCATATCCATTTGTATAAAAGACTAACTTAAAACGACGTCGGATAGGATTTTTGCCAGTACTGTACCTATAGCGGCGCTTCTCCTGTTATTGTCAATGAATAGTACCGCTCTGTGGACAAAAATGAAATTACCTCCTGTGCAGGGAACTTCTCCGCCGTCCGGATGACAACTACGGGATATCTATTACTCAGAAATAAAACTAATTAAATAGTACCGCGTCCGGAGTAATAATCATGCAGACACTGTTAGTAATCAGACCTGCGTCTATAGCTAATTATTGTTTCCCTTCGCGCGTGCGC